>QKQZ01011691.1:0-32431 GCA_003595255.1 Solenopsis fugax | reverse complement strand
AAAGTAATAAAAAATTAAATTATTTTATAAATAATTTTATAAATAATTTTATTTGAAAAATATTGATTCTAAATATTTAACAAAATTTTTTTGTAATAGATTTGTTAATTAAATTGAAATCGATTTTTGTTTATAAAAATATCGTGTATACCCATTAAAATTCTAAAGAAAAATATTAAATACTGTCGCCATTTTCTAGCGGTGTGTTAGCCACTCTTGTTTACTCGACTAAATCTTTAAATACTGGCTACACTCGGTTGTCTGACCACTCTTCACTTATCGCGTCTGCGTGACAAAGCGGGCGCACATCACGAATGTGCTTCGTCTGTGTTGTCGTGCACGAGACATGGAGTGGCGAACAGTGGTAGTGATAGTGCTAGTGGTGAGCCTTTGCTTCTTTATCGTGCCGATCAAAGTCGGGCCCGATAAAACCATCGAGAACGCGGAACTGTTCACGAACTACGTGGCTCGTTACAATAAATCCTATAGAGATGATCCTGTGGAATATCAAAAGCGATTCGAGCGTTTTCAGGTGAAGATTTGTCTGCAAACCGATCATAAAAATCATGATCGACTTAAAAGGCTGTAGCAACAGCGTGTTCCCTTTGGATTTAATTCATTGTTTATTTCATGTGCACATTAACATGTTATAGTTTAAACATAACTTCCATTAAGGGGTTTTAAATGATAATTGCTTATTAATCGCATTCCAATACGCGCGCGCGCGCGTATTATGAGTCACTCGTGTTTGTACTGTCACTCGGTACGATATATTAATTAGCTCTATCAGTACTGACAGAAGAAGAAAATAATGATAAGAAGCGTTGAATTTGTTTAATTTGAGATTCAATACAATTTTATGTGACATTAACGTTCCGCTGTATTGATACACTTGTCAATTATTTTATTTCAGAATCTTCTAAACAAATTATTCATCCGGAATGTGCACCATGTGTTAATAAATTGAAATAATCATAATTAAAGATATATGTAATATAAATGAAAAAAAAATAATAATGAAATATATCAAGAGATTATGTTGTAATATAAGTAGAAACTAATGTTTGTAAATTAACATAAATGTAAGTAAAAGTAGCTTCTTTTTACAATATGCAGCATTAATTAGGGAATGAAACAATTGCAGAAATCATTGCGAGACATCGAAAGGCTGAACGGTCTACGATCGTCGCAAGAAAGCGCGTACTATGGGTTGACAGAATTCTCTGATTTATCCGAGAATGAATTTCGGCAACAAGCACTACTCCCCGATTTAGCTTTGCGGGGTATGTTTAATTTTGTTTAAGAGAAATAGCTTAAATTAATAGCTTAAGAAAAAATAGTTTAAGTTATAGCTTAAGTAAGTTAATAGCTTAAGTTAATTAACTAAACGTTTAAGTTTGAAATACGAGCAATCATGAGAACAGAGCAGCAGAACATCAACGATTGTCGAATCTTTTTCAATGTGTGACATGTTTGTTTTCTTTTTAATATCTGCTTATCAGTAGCAGATATTTTATCGCAGCAATAGCATGTTGCGATAGTATTAATTATAACATTAGTATAACTATTGCATAAGTATTACATAACTATTACATAAGTACACGCCGTAAAGAAATACAGTTTCTGGAATAATTTTTTTAAGACTCAGTCTAAAGACAAAAGGTGAGAAATTTGTAAATCTTGGAAAAATCTTCAAGATTCTTTAAAATTAAGTTTGCTACATTATTATTTAAGAACTAACAGGAATTTCCCAAATAAGTTCGGTTCACGGTGAACACAATAATTATTTTATCTTAATACTAATGTTAAAGAGAGGAAAGATTTTTAAATCTTGGGATTTTTTAATCTTCTAGATTTATTAAAATTGATCTTATTATAAACAATAATAAGTGAGATTAGGACTGATAATATAAATAATATAATAAAATGAAGAAAAAAATGCTAGACGGATTTTGGTATCTAATAATATTTGTGTGAATTGTTACAATTTCTAGTTTCAAGCAATTTTTGGCAATAAATTCTTTACAATTTTTTATAAGATGCTTAACATCTTTGAGATGTTAGTATAGAAGTATTATTGAATTTCTTGTCAATTTAATTTGTAATATTACCGTAGCTTTAGAACTGTACTTCAAAACCGACAAATAATCGGCGCACGTGCTTCAGTTCATGCAGTTTGCGTGAACTGGAATTGGTAAAAATTCACACAAATATTACTAGGCACCAATATTCGTCTCGACCGAAAATTCTTCTTCGCTTCATTGTGCTATAAACTTATATATTATTTAAAAGTTAATAAAAACTCCTCGCGAGAAAGCTCTGTTCGCAACGAGCACAATGTAGAGTGTTGTAATTTATTTACTGACAAGTACGACAATTTTGTCAATCAGGGCAAAAACATACAACAGCGTCGTATTATCATCAGCACTCTACAGGCTCGATTAATCGTGTGCAAAGGGCGACGGACATACCCTCTAAGTTTGACTGGCGAGACCAAGGAGTCGTAGGACCAGTTGTGAGCCAAGAGAGTTGCGGTGCATGCTGGGCGTTCAGCACTGTCGGGGTGGCCGAATCGATGTACGCCATCAAAAACGGAACTTTGTATTCCTTTAGCGTGCAGGAAGTAGGTCGTTATATTCCTGACACGCGCTTTTCTATTTACCAAGCGAAGGAACCGCTCGAGGAAGCCCGCGTACCGAAATACAAATTTCACGGAAGCGCTTTTACAGTTATCGTTGAATAAATTGGCCGCGCGCATTGATGGACATGGAAAGCAGTTGGGCTCCTCCAGCAGCTCCCTCGATCTTTCAATGCAGTCTTTGAACGCTTATACCGTAGGGAACCAGAAAAGTTTTGGGATTTAAGACGCACGAGGCTAACTCTTGAACTCTCCAGAAAGGAAATCGCGTTGCTATAAGAGATGGACAATGTCGTTAAAATCTCAAAACTTTTTTTAGACGTCCCTGTATGTTACTTTATCAGTCGAGATAGTTTAACCTCCAACATTACATAGATGATCGACTGCATGCCAGGCGGTCACGGATGTCAAGGCGGTGACGTGTGCAGTCTACTCTCGTGGCTACTGAAGTCGAAAACGAGAATTGTATCTGAGACTGATTACCCTCTCACGTTGCGAACCGACACGTGCACATTGCCTAAGTAGGTTACATATAAATGGTGAGGATGTTTCTTTTTTTTAGCGAACGCAGAAATGTGATTAGACTTGATCTTTCAGAATTTCCGCGAAGATATCGGGAGTTAGGATAATGGACTTCACATGTGACAGGTAGTTCATTTTTCGTTTATGCATTGTTATTTATAATGCTCTTCTTCTTATTATTATTTATATAATAATCTTTCTTTTTCATATTGTACATACATATTTCTTTCTTTTACTGTATAATGCATATCAAATTGTCGATTAGGTCGGCGTTAACAAAGGATGAAGACCTAAAAACTTTCGGCTGGACGACACACTGTCCGATTCTCGCAAATATTAATCGAGTTTGTTTCAGCTTTGTAGACGCGGAGACCAAACTTTTGACACTGCTCGTTACTCATGGACCCGTGGCGGCTGCCGTGAACGCCATATCTTGGCAGAATTATTTAGGCGGCGTAATACAATATCATTGCGATGGTTCGTTCAACAGCTTGAATCACGCGGTGCAGATAGTGGGATATGACAGGGGAGCGAGTATACCGCATTATATAATTAAAAATTCCTGGGGATCATCCTTTGGTAACAAAGGTTACATTTATATTGCGATCGGCAAAAATTTATGCGGTAAGACAGATCTAAAATTTTAGCTAGATACAGATCAGAAAATAATTTTATGTTGGACCATTATATAAATAATTATGTAGGACGCCTAAGCATGATAATGTTGCTGCAAATAATTTTAACGTTCTAGCAATCAAGTTAAACATTCAACTTAATTTTTTAAGTGGTTCAACATAATTATTTTCAGATCTGTATTTCAGCAAAATTGTTCTGTCTGTGAGCTTTTATTTTTACAGTGAATAAACTAGTATTATGTGTTCGCAGGTATAGCCAATCAAGTTTCCTCGCTCGAAGTTATTTAATCGAATCGCAGAATTTTAAATCGTGCAGCGTTTCCAATTTCTGACGAAATAAATTGAGTTTTAAAAAATCGTATTTAATAAAATACTTTACTAGGTACACGACAGAGTGATGTTAATTATGCCTTCCATACTATTTGTCAGAAGTCTCACATACTTGCTGTGATAAAAGGCGATCCAAGAGGAAAGTTACTCTGTAAGACAGTGATAGCTATAAATCTACAATCTTTAAAAGTCTCACACAGCCGTATGAGTTTTCTTTCCTTATAATAGTACTGCGAACCTGTTCGAGACATTGACTTTTCTTTGCATTTTTTTATCTAGTAGACTCTATACATTAGAATCCACATAAGTAATTTTTTTATAACTGATTTCTAACTATTTGTTATTTCAGCTTTTAATATTTTAACGTTATCGTAAATTAATTCTGAGAATCACACATTTTTTTATGTTCATTTCTGCCAATGTAAAGTAACTTTATATATAATTTCGGTTTAACTTACTCTTTATTTTTTTTAATTCTTAGATCTAGAAAAAGATATAAAATAAATTAAACCGAGATTAAAGTAATTATATAGTATATTTATTGATAAAATGGACCTTAGAGATTTAACTTTAATGCTAAAAATCTTAAAGAGAGCATTCATCTAAATACAATATCTAATTATTGTATCAGCGTGAGTGCATAATATACACTGGCTACGTGATGTTAGAGAAGTAAAACTTATTAGAATTTTATAAAGTTTCGTGTCATGAGCATGCTATTTATGAATTACCTAAAGAGTCCATCAATTCTTGATCTTCGTTCACTGTCCAGTCAGACGCAGCAATTGATAATTTCGTTTTCATTTGCTTCGTCAACGGCGGGATCATGTGACGTGGTATCAAGAAGGTCGACAGGTTGAACAAATCCAGAAAGACCTTGTATTTGTCGCTATTCGTCGAGATACATGAAACAAGCAAAATTTTTTATTATTAGGAATATTTGCAAAAGTAAACTGATAAAGCAATTGGTACGAAATGCGATATATGCGTTTCTGAAGTGACGTATTGAATGATAATTAACAACAGTTATCTAAGTGTAAATGATGACTTCTTAAATTATCGACAAACAAATGTTATATTTGTGTTAATGATTTAAAGACTTATGACATTACAATAATAATATTTGTTCGGATGATAAAAACTTGCGATAAATGCTATTCACGATATTATTTTCATTGCCATTCTATCTTTTCAGTAAATAAATTATTGCGTATTATATATTTTTATCATTAATTGAAGCATAAGCATAATAAATACCTTAATGTGGATTTCAAATAATGATACCCGGAGGTGCCACCAGTGCCAAATTGTTGAATTCCAATCATCCTTTGTACCATAATAACATGGTTATCTAAAAGAATACATTGTTCCAGTAGTTATACGAGTAGATAAGATACATAGAACGATATGATCATATCAAGTGTGCCTTTCAAGTATGTGCGGCGGCGTCATTAATAATTAAAAATTGATAAAGTAATAGCATATGCAGTATTGCACTTAGATAATTTAAAATTAGCTAGAAGATAAGATAAATTACATGTAAACGCGTATCTTGAATAAGACAAAGATGATTTAATTTTAAATTTAACTAGATAAAAGATAAAATCATATATTGTTTCAGCTAGATAATTATGTGCATTTATGAGTTAAAGAGTACACAGAAAAAACAATTTTGCTAAAATATGGATCTGAAAATAATTATATTGGACCATTAAAAAAATTGTATCGAATGTTTAACTTGGTTGCTAGAACGTCGAAACTGTTTGCAGCAAAATTATCACGATGGATGTCCTACAAAATTATTTTGATTACTCGACATAAAATTAATTTCTGATCTGTGTTTAATTAAATTTTTAGATGCTGCAATAAAATTGTTCTTTCCGTATAGTATCTAATAATAAGTGTTTTTTCTTACACCTCCATTTCGTGATTAGAGAGTCGATGTCCATTAGGGCCGTGAGGATCTGATGCGGCTGGCTGAATCGTGGTTCATCCCGATATAGAGTGATCATTATTGCTCCTTGAAGGGCGCTGTGCGAAAATCTACGTTCCCCGCGTGACACGAGAGAGTTGTGGTGCGACTCGTTGAAGACTGAGAAGAAAGTATCTTGTCGCGAGCGCACATTTTTTAAATGATATTCTTTGACGTCCTCCTTTATGTCTGAACATTTCTGAAATTTCGCAAATTATGAATAGCCAATTGAAATTTGAAAATAAGATATTTGCTTTTCCTTGTAACTCTCAATTTTGCAACTTTATGATCTTCAATGTTAATTATCTTCATCAATAATATTGCTTCAAATTAAATTTTTCAGCACAAAAATGTTATAATATATATTAGAAGGCACAGAGTATTTATTTTTTTACGTTGTTTTATCAAAAATTATGGATTTTCCTAACCAGAACTCGTCGCAGAAATTTTGTTGATGAAAGATATGAAAATCAGCTAATTTAATGCATTATCTATGATATTTTAAGATTAGTGACCTCGGGCATACATACATGTACGGCTTGTTCTTGCTCGGCCAACATTTTTTCCACCGATCGCTTGTACTTTCCCCAGAAGTCGAAGTCGTGCGTCTCGAGCCCTGGCGTTCGGCTCAACCAACTCTGAACCAGAGTACTGAGACTGGGCTCCACCTCCGACCGCTTGATCGCCTCGACGACTTCAGGATCTTTCCCGAAGACTTTTAGATAATTAGATTTGACTCTGTCCTCCTGTTTTATGCCCAGTTTGTTTTCCAGCAAACGAAATTGCACCGATTGGAAACCCGAGGCCGGGCACAATAAGTGTCTAAACGCCATGAAATCCAGCGGCGTCATCGTTTCCAGAATCGTCACTTGCTCTACCAATAACTAAATCATGACATTCGTTTGTAAACAATTCTCATGGTTTTGTCAGATCGTGTTAAAAAGGAGCAAGCACAGTCAAACTAGTATTTGTGTGTACGATGATAAATTATATTATTAAATCAAGGTTGGATAAGTTAATATATTTTTTTAACTAAATTAAGTTAAAGTTAATAGCTTATAAAGTTAATACAGGTCAAAAGTTACCTGAATAAAAAACTGACTCAATTAAAAGTTAAAAGCATAATTCATATTAAATTAGAAACTCGTAATTTTTTAAAGTTAGATTATTCNTAGAAACTCGTAATTTTTTAAAGTTAGATTATTCAAAACAATTATAATATAGATTATCAAACAAATTTAATATTTTATTTGTAAATTAAGTTTATATGAAACAACAAAAAAAATGTTTATATAGAAATGTTTAAATTCTTTTAAATTCTTTTTAAATTCTTTTTTTCTTTTACATAAATTTGTAACTTAGGAAAAAGTTAATAAATTAAAGTTTGTGTTTCAAAAATGACTGGTTAAAGTTAAAAATTAAATCATTGAAATTAACAAAGTTAACTTTAACTTTTTAACTAGTTACTATCCAACTCTGTGTTAAATATATACACTATTGATTTCATATTATCTCTCATCATTTGTTTTTTATCGTAATTATAAATTAGATTAACAATTATTTTTACAAGGGAAAGACATATTTCGTTACTAATTGTAAAATAACGCGAGTATATGACCAACTGATCTTGTACCTACATCTTGAAATATTCTCATCGATTTGTCAATGCGGCTGCATTCGCATTTCTATGGGTGCCAGTACGAGGCGAAGAATACATGAGCAACATAATACGTTAATATCACAATGCATTGTAAGGTGCATCGTCTGGAAGTGTAGCATAACTGTATTAGAGAATGCGAGAATAATTTCTCTTAACATAAATTTGACGTTATCTCACAATTCCAGAATTTTAATGCACTCGTGTACATTGCATAGATTAGATATTACATCTTGCATGTTTTCCGAACGGTATTGAAGACAAATTTGCGATAGTTGCTCGCGCGTGTGTTAGTCGCTTCTATCGTAATTCTATTTCGAGACACTCGATATTACGTGCTCGTGCGTATCGAGAATGTAATATCGTGGAGAGATGTTTTATCGAATCAAAATAAAGAAAGGTACGACCGCACCTTCTGCGGTATTGAAAAATAAAATAACGGGTTTGTTACCTAACGTAACTCTTCTCCGTTCTCCCTTTAATGTACGCCCGCGGTGTCGCATATCGTCTAGAAATATTATCTTACTGAACTCCCGGCGGGATCCCTTTGTGGTTCCCACAGTCTTATTTATCGCATCGTGCCTAAATCGGGAAGGAAAAATCGTCGCGACACATCAGGCATTTGATACGCCGGCCGTTACGAAATGTTTATCGATCTAGTTTATCGCAAAGAAGCAAGTAAGAAGCGGCGTAAGATATCGAGATATGTTACTCAATACGTCGATTTGCTGCGTTCGATAATTTCGAAACATGCAGAAGGATGTAAGAGAAAGTGTCACGAACAGTAAACAGCTTTGTGTCTGGCGAGACAGAAAAAATTTGATTAAAGGGACACGCCCCGTGCAGGCTGTGACAGACTAATCGGCTTTGCAATAAAGGGCCGTTCACCTTACACCGTCATCGTCATTATTATTAAACGAAAGGACTTTTCTGTGAGGCATTTATTCATCATTTATGTGTGTGTCGCTCTAATTATATTCTATTATTAGACAAATTTGCATAAAACCGTATTTCCGCATGAGAACCCTTCCTGAAAGAATCACTTTTGGAAACGCACCTTTAGGATAAGCACAATGCGATTCAATCGTTTTAGAATTTCCAGGGTTTTCGACTCGTTCAAGACGTGAGAGATTCCATTGCCCTTGTTGGTGGCGGAATGATCATTAGAAGACCCGTTGGATACGTTCCAATTGTTGGATTCGGAGCTAAAGAGTGCTCTAACGGAATCGAGCTCGAAAATAATTTGCTTGAACCAAAGCTCGTACGCTACAACAAATCGAAAAACAATGATACAATTGGAATAATATAAACGTTCCAATAAACAACTCAACAACTATAAAATAGTTATTCAAATAAAGTCAAATGAATATATACAGGGATTCACAAAATTAGTCAAATTGTACTATTGTTACAAATTGCATTTAAAAATTCGTCGACAAAGATTTATAGCAAGATTATAAATATTTGCTTGTATGTTACGTTTATACTAGAAAAATCGTTTTCGTCGAATTTCTTCTTCAAATCAGTTAATTGTAATAATTGTTATGTAATACATTTAAAGCTTATCTAAAATGTGTCCTTATTTCCTGTTTTTTGCTTTCTGCCTATTGCCTCTTTCTCTTCACGTAAGGTTTTATCGAAATTGGTGAGATAAGAATTGACGTAAGCAAGAAACACGATAGTCGATAAAATAAACGGGGCAAAAAAGCAATAGGCAAAAAACAAAAACAGAAAGCAAAGAGTACATTAGCAAAGAATGGATTAGCTTTTAATTAGCGAACCACGGTCTATTACTTATTCGATACATTTCGTAAATAAAAATAATTTTAAAAAACTGCAGGGAGAAATTTTGAAATTATAAACTTTATTTTTTTTTATACATGGTATTTAGTGTACTTTATTTTTGCAACTTTTTTCTTATTTTTTATATGTTTTACTCGCTATAACAAACGACATTTTTATTACCTTTTTAAAATTTTAGAAAAAGATAATTCATTAAATATACAATCATTGAGTTTTTACGCTATTGAAACAGAATTCAGAGAACATAATGAAAAGATAAATAAAGATATTTTGTCGCATCTTCTGTTGCTATGGCATAGGTGAAAAAAGAAAATTATCAGAATTATTAGTAAAATACCTTGGTGGGTAATAATAAAGAGATGCTCATCGTGAACTTCATTGCCATATTCGGCGCTGAGAAGTCTTTGCGCGGACAAGACCTTGTCTAAAAGCAAATATTCGCTATAGTGCAACGCCGGTCCTTGCATTAATTCGCCATACTGCATCCGATCATCCCGATCACGATTGTTCTCCCTTCAACAGATACGTTCGTCAGTAGTTTCTATGTGATCACAATGTAAATGAAAGAAACAACACGTGATCGATTAAAGCATGATGAAATCGAATGATGATAAACCGTTTAATGTAATCTGTTTTGACGAATGGGTCTTAAAACGCTTTCGTCATAACTTTATCATTTAAAAATACAGATTTTTCGAAATTATTTGAAATCACTGGATTTGAGTGCATTAGTTGTTCTGAGATATAATTTATTTTAGGAAATATGCTTTAAAACCGAGTCTTTCTTTTTTATATCGGACTATAGAATAAAGTTAAAGGATTACAGGAACTTTTAAAGTATAATGTGATATTTTCTATTAAAGTAGAGTGAAAGATCATATTACGGACAGTGTCTATACTGTCAAGCAAAATTAAAATACTTTTTGAGATGTAAAAACTATATCTTATATTACTTTATTACTTTTTAATAGAATTTTTAATATATTTACTTATTATGACTGTTAACTAAAAATAAAAATCAATCATTTAATTAAAAATAAAACTTAAAGTTTGAGAAACTAATTTTTTGTTGAGTTACGTCCATTTTTATTAGTGAAGTGGATAGTAAGTTAAAATAAAAGAAAAAAAATAGAGTATTTAAAAAATTATTAATTTGTATAATATATTTATTAATACCAGTAAAATGTTCATTTTTTGTGTTTTTTTTAATACTGTCAATAGTATTATATATATATGCTTATCAATCATAAAGAGAACTTAATACTGGCATCTTCGAAGGACAGATAATATAACCTGAAGTATAATAGATATCGATACGTTTTTGCCTGCTTTTATCATTCGAATAATCGAATTATTGAAATCCTGGGAAATACTATCATTGTAACACTATTATTCTAATACTAGATGTTATAATAAATTGGATATTATTCTCATATATCGAATATTATTCTAAAAATTTGAGGTTTGTATAAATAAAATAATTAAATATTATTCTAAAAACTTTCGTGGCATATTTATACATTACTTTATTTAATTATTTTATTTATACAAACCTCAAAGTTTTAGAATAATATTCGATATTTGAAAATAAAAAGAAGTTATTAAATAAATATAATAATTTAATATGAAAAACTACCAGTAATATTTTCATTTGGTAATAAAATTCATTTGGTTGCCAGTGATAAGAACAATGAAATTTTGAGATTGCCAGTATTAGATGTAACTAAGTTTGGTCATTGTTTTATTAATTAAAAAAAAATTAATTTTAATTAAACTTTACTTTATTTTATTTTATTTGAAGATTTAGAATTGGAATAATCAGAAAAAATATTTTTAGTATATAAATCATTAAAAATATTATAAATATAAATCAAATTAAATAGAGAACATCGACCCGTATATAAAAATACAATAATAAATGAAAAGCCTTATAGGTCATCGCTAAATCTCAGTGTTGTTATTTATTGTGTGATTTTATATGTCGAATAAATTTTCGATCTTAAAACACAGTTCTAAGTTGAACAAGAATTAATAACATTATTAAATTAAATCAATTTAATAATATTATGAATAAAATTCTTTACAGTAATATCTTAAATCAAATGTGACGCTTAATATGTCAGTAATATGGTCTTTTATTTAATTTTTACTGTGATAAATAATAATTGAAAATTCCCTTTAAGTAGTTGTGAATATTGATAATTAAAAATAGTTTACTTACATATTATTCTTCACTGGACAAGACATTCTTTAAATAGGGCTCTTCACGTTAATATGAGAAGTAGCTAAAGTAACACTTTAAGATTTAACAAAATATTCGATATTCTTTGCTTTCCTTTTAGAGAGAGGACTAATTGTTCGAGAACGAAAATTCTTTTCTAATATAGACTATAATTCTCCTAGACGATCCGACGTATTGAGATTTCTTAAGTACGATGTGCCGAGTGCCGCGTTTGCGTGTACGAGAGACCATGCGTGACGCACGTTGTCAGAGAGGTGGATGGCGCTCGACTAACGTTCGATTCGTCGTTCAGTTATTTTATCTTCCATATAATAACAATATTGTTACAGAAAAATGTTACAGTGGAATGTTTTCACGATAGCGGTAATTGTTTCGTAGACGGCTTGTTGAGTAATGTGTTTTTTTCAAAATACATTGTCGATTTATTGGAATTAAAGATAATTTTGTATTTATATTAAAAAATATATAAACTCAGTATATTGTTTAAGTACATAAATCTCTCTCGTCTCCACGAAATCACTCAATATAAATTGTTGTTATTAATTGTTATACTCGATTGAAGAAAATTTCTTTTGATACTTTCTACGGACGTGCGCACAATTTAGTATATTATATAGTCTCATTCTATTAGTTACTTTAATTAATTTAATTGTAAAATGGAACCAATGACGAGTAGAAAATGCAGTTTGAATACAAAACTAATAACTTTTTAAATAATCATCACGCATACATTGTACAAGTAAAATATACATGCATGTACAATGTGCGTTTTATCAGGTTTTAGGAAAAAATGAGTTAGTTGTAACGCCGTTACATTCTTGTTTTTATAACAGCTTTATTTTTCTTTTTTTATAGCTCTCTCTAATCAAAATGATAGCATTTACAATAAGCTTGCAAATTGATAATTCAATTAGAATTTTGTATCAAAACCGATGTCATTTGTGTGTTCTTGTTGGATTTGCAAAATTTGCCATTCATAAAATAACAAATTGGTGGCAAAAATTGCGCAAAATTTGATAACTTAATCTAACAGAAAACAAACGGCAAAAACCGAGAAAAATATATATGACATGATACGATAGCAAATTGCCAGCAAATATTATCATGTGAGATGTTGTGTACGTAGCTCAATTATCTGATTATCTATTTTTTTCAAATATCTATTTTATTTTGAAATGATTATTCACATACCACTCAGATAATATTATGTCTAAAGAACATTGTGTCTAAGGAATATTATAAAGAAAGTAGTTTTTAAATTTTATTTTCAAAATTTCCATAAAATTTGAATTTCGCTAAATAACAACGTTAGCATTTATTTTTAATTTCTTGTAACAGTATTGCTATGAATATTTAACTAATACATTGCATAAATAGCGCAAGCTTGCAAATTCATTAAATAAAAGATTATTTTGAGAGTGTTTTAACAATCAGATTCATATATTCGCGCGCGATTTGATTTTTAATTCAAGCAGTAATTTATCACAATTAAGTCTTTATAACTATCAATAACGTTGAACTGTTATCCATCGAATAATTTATTGCAAAATCCTGCAGTACTGTCCATCGCGAAATTTCTGTTTAATTCTATCTTGACTCTTCTCTCAGATGGTAGATGTCGCATCGTGTATACTTTATTGCTTCAGTTGAAAGCAGCAAAAATTATTAAAAATTAAAATATTCCAAATGTAAGAAGAAAAAGATATAAGACACATGACAGAAATCTTTTAGCATTTCAATTATTAAGTTAAATGCGATAATTTTATACTATTTTTTATTTATAGTTATTGAAATATTACATTAATAATAATTATATAATAATAATAATAGTTATATTAATAGTAATTATTATTTATTTATAATTGTTATATTTATAATAAATAATAAATCTAAAATATATTTATCCAGTCGTTGAAATATGTCCGTTAAGATCTCTCTCTCTCTTTCTTGGATAATTTTTAGATTATCGTAAAGATTACTTCTACAATTATACAATTATGTAATGAAACTGCGTTATAAGATTGCAGTTGGAAAACAACAAACATCGATGTCGGGATAAATAAAGCTTATTAATATTAATTATAACGACCGCGACGATCCTGGATAGCAATAAAATCCATTCATGACACCGCCCACCGGACACGCAGTTTCCCGGAAGTATTGATAACTCTGCGCGTCACTGATTATAATTTTCCTTGTTTCTGTCAGAGCATTGCTCCTTTTCATCTGTCTTTTCGGCCACGTGATCTGTCGGGTTATTTATTGCGCACATATGCGAATGAAGATGCATTAAATTTCAAAATTCCAAGAAAAGAAATTATATAACTTTCCATTTCAAACGTATGCGACAGACTAATCGAATAAAGTTAAGAATTTGTATAAAACCTAGTAATTAATAGTTGCATAAGATTCCTGGATTCAAGCGTACGTGAATTGTAGAATGAGATTTGCCAGAAGGAAGAAATGCAACATGCACAGACACGCGCATAGTAGAAACAAAGAAAACATTGTTAATAATGAATAGCATTTCCTACCAAAAGATGTATACTTTGCGAATAAGATTTACTATTTACTAAGAATACTATTTACTATTATACAGAACAATATTATCTATTTCAAGCAAGATTTTAACAGTCACATTTCGTTACATGTTCGTGCGCCCCGATCATTGCAAATGCATTTAGGTAAATTTCCTCAATCTGCCATCTTTTGTACACGTCTCCTTAGATATGACGGTTGCAAATTACTTTGAGATTTTCAATGATTCTACATGTCACTGCGTGTATCACTTATTTCCAGAGCCGGAAGCTCTGTTCGATAATATCTTTATGCAATGACGTACGATGCTCGTTTATGTAATTGTGTATCATTGAGAAGTGTTTTAACATAATTACCGGGAGAATGTGGACGAAGGATATGTTCATCGGACGCATTTACCACTAATTTCTAATATTTCGCTTAATAATCGCTCGTAGATTACAATCTGTATCGCGTAAAGCGCAAGATTGCGAGTGAGCCAACACACGCGGATATCCAAGCGGAGAGACATGTATCTTAATTAATATTCAATAGAGTTGCAAATGATATCCAAGATGCATAATTTTTAATAATCGATGGAATCGCGTATTATGTCACTCTTCTGTTTTATCTATTAAATTTAAATTTTTTGTCTATTTTGTCTATGCAGCGCACAATAGTGGGTCTTGACTGTAATTTACATAAATTAATACTTCATGTTCTATCCTGGTTTTCCTGTTTAGTGCTTGTTATTACATTTTCTCTCGAGAAGAGGACGGAGATCGGTCCGTTGCGCGTAGCAATTTTCTAGCAGACGCGAAAAAACATGACACACTTTAATTCGTAAGCAGTCGTGTGGGTGTAAAACTGACCCAGAAGCAAGCTATAGACATTTACTAATTAAATATATTACGTAACAAAATATGTTTAAAGATATGGATTTCTTTTAATTTTATTTTATGTTTAAAACATGTGTCAGTTTATAATTACTTATAAATAAAAAAAAGCGCCCATCAGAAAAGATTTCTGCTGGTCACTATCTATATGACGCACTGGGACAAAGTTCTGCTTACTTAGTATGCACTGCTTTTGCGTATGATTTGCTGGATATTTAAGTGCAAAAAAGTTTCTGGATAGTTACTCGTACAATATATACGACGAAACATGTTCTACGAATGAAACTCACGTAAATCTTTTACAATGTTTGTGTATGCATATAAAACACGTAAGAATTGTTATCTGGGCACTTACATCAAAAAGAGTCACGAATACTTACGAATCAAATAGCAACGGCGCAAAAAATATATAAATATGTATGTGCGACGAGTGTACACTAGGAAAAATGTTTTATCGTAACAATAAATAATTTGATTAAAACGTACCGAGCAAAACTAGTTAATATAAATAAATATTTTTTTATTTACATGCATTTCGCAGAAGCAACCAAATTTTTTGTTATATAAAACAAAATAAAAGAACGTTGCAAAAGCTATTTAGTTGTGGCATTTTTAAATAGCAATCACTTTGTTTTATGTGATAAAAAAATGGTTGCGTCTGCGAAATATATGTAAATAAAAAAATTTTATCTATACTAACTAGATAATAGTTCATATTTTTAACTAAATAGTAAATCTGTTCAATACATTTTAGTTATTTATTGTTACAATAAAACATTTTTCCTAGTGCATATAGTATTTAAGAAATAATATAACTTACAACAGTATAATAATATTTTTATGTTTTTTATGTTTTTAATGTACCTGTTTGACATTTGTTTCTGTCACATTGAATTTATTGTAGTTTTTGTAACAATGTAATTAAGTATTTGTGAAAGATGATTTGTGAAACATAATTTAAGATTGGATTTTGATGTCTTATGCAAAAATCACGCTTGTACAACGTAAAGGAAAATATTATATATCGAGACGGAAGCGCATGCAAAAAGTTTAATTATTATGTCAAAGATAGCGATTTATTCTGCAGCATTAGTACGCCGAGTATATTAAGCCAGTTTTTTTTTCCAAGCGGCTACATGTGAATTCTACATTCCCACGTCTATATTAAGTTGGCATATACATTTCAGCACACTCGAATGCGATTTATATAAAAATTGATTGCTTAAAAATTAATTAATTCTTTGCTAATTAATTGTATTTACTTTTTTAATCTTCTGCTTTTTTTTCTTTAGAGCTGTGCTTTAGTTTTAACTTTAATCTTAAGCACAATCACTGTTTCTAGTGAATCGATTGCAAGAAAAATCTGAAATCGGGCAATTATTATAATTAGTAAGAAGAAAATTAATTTTTATGTATGCCGCATTCGATTATGCTGAAATGGCTGTGTCAGCTTAACAGAAATGGAAGTGAAAAATTCGCGTGGAAATTTCTTAAAAGGAGAACTCTGTCACGTTCTGTCGCAATCGAGTGCAACGACATAAAATGACGATAATACGCCGCCTGATTGTTTGCTCGCAGTTGCGTTAATGTTTAAAAGGTCGTGTCGGTCTATTGAATCATGCATCCCGTTTTAAAGAATTAAGCTATGAGTCGAGGGAAAAAGTCGCCCGATTTCGCATACGTCTCTCCTATTTCGTCTCTCATTTTCTTCTCACGATTACGATAACCCACTTTTCGCGATTGCTCATTGTACGGATAGCTCCGCTCTTTTCAGTATTCCGTCATCCTCGAGCAAAGAGAAGACTATCATAAGAGTGAGATAAAGAGAGAGTGAATAAATCGCGCGTGTAAGGCGATGCCATATCGGGGAACTAAAGGACGAAACGTGAGCGAAGCGGAGTCGCGGATTTACGCAATGCCTTCCAGACGTTATTCATCTTGGTAGTGCCTAATTATTAGCCTGGAGTGTCCGCTAAATTGCGGCCGGAAAAAACACTTCACGATCGGGTATCGTTTAAGTCACACGATCCGCTTAATACGACCGTCGCGGCGCGATCGCGCGCTGCCCCACGTGCCGCGGATTTATTTCGGCTTCACGAGCGAATTTTATCCGCGCGATCGTATTTCCGTTCCCAATTGCGCTCGTAATCGGCCAAGCGCGAACGATCGATGCTCGCGCTATCGCGCGTCCATTGATCTACCTCGCGATAAAACTCCCGTCCGGGTGCGCGATTTTAGTTTCGCGGGAAACTCCCCGTTACGGGAGTTCGGGAACTTGAAGTACGGCAGCAATAACAAATATCCATAAATCTGAATATCGCAAGACATTCGGATATCTAATGCGCGGTGCTAGGATATTTATTGGGCAACCGCGTGTCCTCCTTGCAGCCTTTCCTCCTCTTCCGCGTAACTTCTCGCGCCACCGGCACCGTCCGAGGCTGCAGCCTCCCAGGGGGGGGAAACGGGATATCGCGGGCCTGTCGGGGGTCGCGAACCGGCGTCGCTCGCTTGACAGATTGCCGGAAAATTTAATAAAATCGCTTCTGTCGCGAAGGAATAATACTCGCGTAATATATCAACTTGATACTATCAAGCGACACACGTCGCAACAACGCGGGCTGCGCCCGATCGGTGCAGCACGCGCAACATCTGACGCCATTGCGGAAGCACGTGAGAAGTCGGCTAATGAGATACCATTCAGCGCGACTATCCGTCTTATCCTGGTAACTCTCGGTGACCGCGTGCGTGCGAACGCTTATGGGAAAATCTCGGGGGTGGTGCCACGTAATATCTCGAGCAAATAAATGACTATTGTCCGCACATAACAATCGTCGACGAGATGCATCTCCGTGAAATGCCTCGTGCTTTTTCCACTTTAATTTCTTATACAAGCGAACGTCAAAATAATTTTCCCGCTGCTTTCACAGATGAACATCATTACCGAATATTCGACGACAATATTAAAATATGTAAAAACGTACAATGTCATTATATCAGGATTGATACTGAGGTTATCTATGCTATTTTTATGCAAATACGCTACGAAGCTAATTAATTCAATGATGCTTAGATATTTAAACATAGCAATTTTATGGTATAATTAAGTTATATAAGAGACAATATCGTTTTGATATTTATAGCAATCGATTCATTTATGCTTTTACATAATGGACTAAAGTCCATTTATTTTTAATCGATAATATGTGAATAATATAAGTCCTTTTTTATGAAAGTTTCAATTTCTATTTGCTGTATAATTATTTTCATCATAAATTAATGTTATAATGAGAATTATGTCGGGTATTATAATACGAATAAATTAATTCGGAAGCAGATATTTTACTATAAAGTGGCTTACTCTACGCATGTTAATCAAAAATTCATTATGTATTGTTTATATTATATTGAAAATGAAAGGGTTGCTAATGGAAACGAACGTGTCTCTTGTGAAATTTGTATTTTTTATGACGTGTTCTATTCTCCTCTGATAGCCAAATTATTGTTGACTCGTCAACAATTTATAAAGTCATCATTTATTCGCATGTAGTGCGTTTTCGCGTGCACTAAACGTTACATCTTCTCGTGGCTGGCATTGCGAAGCGATAAATGATACCTTGATTACCCAGTAAATTACGTTTGCGATGCTCCCTAATGATATCATAATTAATGTTATGCCAATTTACATGTAAACAGTCATAGGCTATTATGTAGCGCGTGCACACGTGTAAGTATGGGCGCGTGTATCTTTGCGAATGCGCGCGTGTCTTTCGTAAAAATCTTTTCGCATTTAATTTCTCAATTTCCATCAAATGGAATGCGATGTCCAATACAGGTCCGTTCTTGCCTAAGACGGGTTTCCGCCTTTTTACTCACTTTTTTTTAAACACGCCAGCTCTATTTTTAGATGTGCTCTAAAAAGTGCCGGATTTCACTTCCTTTATTCTTTTTCTGATTTAGCCACAGGTAGTCGGCGTTCTATCTACTCATGCGCCGCGGCTCAGCCCAACATTCTTCCTCGCGATTCTAAAAGTGATATAAAAACTTTATATCACACGGAACCATATTGTTACAACAATTTGACAATTTTCACAGAGAGCAAAAAAGACTTCGTGACCATTCTTTAAAGATAACGTTCTATTTAACGAGAGACTTACTCATTAAAAAGATAGAAGATATGTTTAATTTATTGCGAACATTTTCAAGGTTTTATAGATTTCTTTTACATTATGAAATAAAATAATAATAATAGCTTTATTGGACGTATTGGTTTGAGACAAAGGTTTGAGAAAAAATGTTAATATAATTCAAACGTTATATAATGTTAATATATTCAAACGTTAGGTAATTGAGTACCTACACTCGATAGGCGTGGCTACAGCTAGAAGGCTTGCCTAAATAATAGATAAGTTATATTTGTAGCATAAAATGTAGCATAGTTTTACGAAAAAGAAATGTTAGTTTAAGTTAAAATGCGAATGATGTTAATAGGAATAAAGATTTAATAATTAAATAGGATTAAGTAATACATACATGAAAATTAAATAAAATGAAACATTTCAAGAAGCACGAAGATAGGCAATTAACTGTGTGTGTACAAGACGTCTGTCCATAGATGTCCGAGCAAATATCTTGCAACTGGTTGAAGTTACTGGTTAAGAGACAGTTTAATAAGAAATATTTGCACGGTTCTGAGTCAACTACAAAGTGCATGTAAAACATTTTTACTTTTTACCTTTTTGAAAAAAATAAAGGTTAACATAGTTTTTTTTTAATGAATATGTAATTTAATGCATATTATAACTTTTTGTATATTTATATAGTAGGAGTCATTTGTATTCAAATCATATTTAATTAAAATCATATTTCTGGATAGTACAGAAAAGGAATTTTTGAATTTAACTGTGCGATGAGAAGGAAAACTGATAACGAATCTCTAGAAGATTTGAGAATCAATATTAAGTGAGTGAGAATCAATATTAAGATTAATGTAACAAATCGCGAAGATACATAGCTATTACATTAGCAAGATATTGTAAATGAGGCAACAGAGATGAAATATGACACGTTGATAAATATTGTATTTAACGAACGTTGACAAGATGGAGTAATATAATCAAACTTTCTTCGATAAGCAAAGTCTAGACAGGCATTCTGAATCATTTGAAGTTTATAAAGAAAATGCTCCTTAAGGCAAGGAATGTAGACAACATCAACGAAGAAAGACAGCAGAAGAGATTAGGTAACATGTAGAAGAGATTGGGTAATTTGTGAGAAACCGACAAGACCTGACGAAAGGGGTATAACATTTTAAGACATATAATCATCGGAAATGTAATTATTATAGTGTGTGTGTGTGTGTGTGTGTGTGTGTGTGTGTGTGTGTGTGTGTGTGTGTGTGTGTGTGTGTGAAATAATTTCGAGATGTAATTTAATTTTTAAGTGAAAAAATATGAAACATGTAGACTTTAAGGAAACCTTTTATTAAATGCTGGAGTTTTATTTCTCGCCGATTAATTACATCGGGAGTATTTCGTTTTCATTTTGAAAGTCTTTCTTTTTGCACGCTTCCTTTTGTTTTCGACGTAACAAGTGAATGATACAGCGGAACTATACCGATAACGAGCATCCTGTGACAATAACATATATCACTTCTGAGTAAGCAACGTAAAATAATAATTCTTGAAAAATGAGAGAGTGAAGGGAAATTTCTATTTGTGCTATTGCCACGCGGGGAAATTTAAATGATTGTATTTATCTTGCTTACTATATAACTGCGGCGAAAAATATCTCTTCGAAAATCGTGATTTAATTAACGACGCGCACGTTCGTGCAATAGAAACTACAAAATGACGTGAAATTTGTGAGTCTTCAAACGATCATATTATGCCACACTGAGATTTCCGTATTATGCATAGCACGTATTATGCATATAATTACTGTCGTAATTAATTCAACTTTATTCTGACGATTTAATTAATTATTCATGAAAGCTCTTTGCCTTGATACCGAAAATTGATCAGAAGACAGACGTGTGTGTGAAACATTATTTTATTATGTTGCTACGTCTTTCCTGCGATTACATTTTAATATTGAATCGATAAATCGCTGGTTTAAATGCCAAATCATCACACGAATGGCCAAACCGTCGGCAATGGAAATCGCTATTACCATAGTCTTCAGACAATCGAAAGGTCAGTCGATCGATCCCGCCGCTGGCCTTCACGATTGTTTGATAAATACTCGTAGATCGTGTTGTCACTCTTGGTAAACCGAATATCTTCTTTCGAAGCTTCGATCGTCGAACCAATTAGAGATAGATTTAGTAAACAGAGAATATACGTTGCAGTATACTTTTAAGATCGGGCCGCTAATTCGTTCGATTTATTGCGCTAGATGCTCCGATGTACTTATGGATTAAACGAGATAAATTGATATTGAGAATAATGCCGCTGTGGGCACTCCATACGCGAAGGGAATGTACAATTCGCTATTTTTCTCACGGGGATTTGTGATTTCTCGTACGATTCCGCGCACGTACCGAAGTACGTGTGTTCGAAAAATCACGCGATACCCGTTCGTTTTTCTCCTCGAAATAATTACGTTATTATCGAGATTGGGTAAATTGCCGCATGTGTATCATCAAGAATAAGTATGCTACTTACGTAATCTTTATGTATTCAAGACACAATTAATGAAGAACACAATAAAGCTAGACGATAAACGCTATTTTTCGATCGAAGCAAATCTTGCAGTGTTTAATAATTCTTAGTATTTCATAATATTCGTATGGATTTTTATAATTTCCAGTTTATGCAATCTGCCGCGATTATTTCTTGGTCTTGTAATACTCTTAGTTCTAAACTAAAGCTGGAATACATAATACCACTAATTAAACTGACAAGTAATTTAATAATACTTTGATGATAACAAGCATCTTTAAAAAAAAATGATAAAAGATTAATAAAGTAATTATTATTATTCAGAGATTAATCAAATTTTTGCAGTCATCAGAATAAAATATTCCCCCGGGGGAATGAGAAGCATTATCAATTACGCTGTTCCATACATTTAAACTTTTTTTTAAGCTTCTTATATGTTTTTTGTAAACTTTGTATTAAGCGCTATTTCTCGTGTTGAACAATGTTATTAATCGGATTTCTGCAGTCATTGTCAAGGAAACATCTCGAAATGTAGTTATTAATTATCGGTTAATGTGATTAATGAGAAAAATCATAAAAAATCATCACCTTCTTTTCTGACTGCTTCGCGCAGTCTCGATCGATCGATCGAGGAACGATTTACGATCGGGCGTTCGCACGCTCGCTCGCGAGTACGCTTGTCCTCTTGTCTTGTGTACAGGCACGCACACGCGGCAGACGAGATTGTGTGTGGTGGCACTTCGAAGGTCCACGTGGTCGTGGATCACGGTAGTGGTAACAGTCGTCCCCCGTCGTTCAAGTGTGCATGAACGTCGGTCATCATCTCCACCGGCCGCCGCCGCCGCCGCCGCCGAGAGGAGAGTAGCTCCGGGAAAAAACGCGAAACAAGAAAACAAGCCGGGACAAGTTCGCTTTCGTTCGTCGGATCCGTGTGAGTTTTGCGCGCTGACCGCAACGGATAATTCGCCGGTGCATCTTCGGCTGCATCCCGCCGAAGCGAGTTGTTCTCCAGTTCCCCATTATTCGGAGTGCGCGCGAGCAAGCGCGCCCGTACAAACAATGTGCTTCGAAAGGGTTCACGAACTCCGCGGGGATCGTTGATCGTCATTCCGTGCTGCGCGATCACGCAATTGTCCGTGATTTATGCGATCCGATCGATCGCGCGGTTCAATAAGGATAAATCAGATCATCGATACTTATTCAGCTTCTTATAGACTTTAGCGAAACGCGGAGGCAAGCTGATCTAGCCTCCGCCTTTTCAAGGCTGTAAGTATAAAATGTTAATCTTTTCCGATTACACGATTTAATAAGAAGCAGAAAGGAAAGAGATAGAGATGCGGAAATTCTTAGCTTCGTGTTGTTCGACATAGAACTGTTGGAAATTACCGTTTCTGCAAAAACTCTCGTGACATGCAAATATCTTACGACATCGATTAGTTTTAATTTTTATTTCATGATTACACGGCACTTTCTTATTTTTTATGCACATATTGACTCGCTCCATCGATTAGTTTCATTTTTTATGATTAATGATTATACAACACATTTTTTTATTTTTATGTACACATTGATCGTTAACATAACAATCATGAGTGTGAATTAATGATTAACAATAATATTGATTGATGGAGCAACGAGTGTTGACAGTGAAGTTGTGCGGTTGAATATACACTATCTCAAATTGTCGTTTCGTGTCGTTAGAAAAAAATTAAAAAATAATTGCCATCGTTGAAGAACATCTCACATTCTGCGTTAATAAATAAAGGTCAAACAGAAGTATTACTATGTAACTATGGCCTTAAGATTTCCAAGATATATGTATATATATTACTTCGATATTCATATAAACAATGAATCATACGAGCGATTAGCATACTTGTATAGAAATCTCGTTCGATCTTAAATAATCCGCAGCTAATAGTTTGTTCCTCCGAACGCTATCACGGAGAACGCGCGTTGAGCATTACTCGCGCGCACTGTCTCTCACTTTTCAAAAAATTCGCAAAACCTAGACTAACGTCGCAGGCATCGTGTTCTCGCGCGCTCGCTCTCGGTCCCACGGAAAGTATACGCGAGCGGACTTCATGCTGCGAGTCATTGCAGCGGGAGGATTTCTCTTCTGCATCGCTCGCTCCTCCTCTTAGGGCTCTCGACGATCGGGAAACTTGCTCGACCAGCTGCCTCTGCCGAGCGCTCCGATATTTCCGAGAAAAGCGAGGATACGCTCCTTCCTCGTGTCTTCGTGATTACTTTGTGCGGTCGCACGCGACCCTGAACTTCTCCGCTGCAAAGATTCCCGCCATTCGCACGCGATGTGCTTGTGCACTCCGCGAGAGCTCTCCGAGTTCGCATCTGTCAAACGCAGATGGTACTGCGAGGGTAATCAACGGCGTTCGATGAACGATTCCTTCCTTCTTCCCATCTCTCGCGGCCCGTTCGTTCTCCCCGGATTAATTGTCCTCGCATTCGCGCGCGACGCAAACTCCGCTCGATCTGCAACGGTCCTTGTTTACGTTTTTCTATGTGATTTGCAATTCCCGGTGCCATTGAAGTTGCATGTAAAAAAAATTCACGTGTCCTTCTCTACTTTTTGTTCCTTTCTCAGTAAGTAATCTGTTTCTGTTTTTCAGATTCTTGAAATTATCAATAAGAAAATATTCAGTTGTTTTATATAAAACGTCACTGACAATGAGTATAATATTTCATGTGATTTTATTAGCGACCCTGAACTTATTTTTTGCTCCTCGTGAGATAACGTGGTGACATTCGTGCGGAAGAACTGCGGTTGAGTACTCTAAATCATTCCTTCTACCTTATATCTACTTCATTTGCAATTCCATTTGTTGGACTCAATCATATTTTCATATTTGATTAATGCGCAAAAGACAATGTTCAAGATCAATACAAATACTAATGCAATAAGATGAGAGATCAGGACAGAGAATTTATTGCACGTGTTCGCTATTTTTTTGCATTGCTTCTGAAGATGGTGACAATGTGATATTTAATAGCTTCATCAGAATAAATATATCATTTTCAATATGCACACGTCAATAAATTTAAATAAACACTGAGAGAAGAATGGTTTTATTAAACGAGAAATATACAATAAAACGTCCTGACTAATCAGAATTTTTGATTGATCGTGATTGAATTTATGTGACTGAATTTCAATGATTATATTTATTGTGTCTCGATGTTATACTAAAATGTTTGACAGATTTATAAGTATATGCTTTGTATCTTTCAATCTATTAGATTTCTAGCTTATGCAACCAGTTTTTCTTTCCCCACGAAGATCCTTCTTATTCATCTTTGTTTCGAATATATTGATTTCGGTTTTTTACACGCTTTTCATATTTCGATGAAACGTCATAAGAATTTATATAAAAACATGTTTCATCACTCAATTATATTACTGATTACATACATTGTTGTAATATAGTCATAAATCTGGATTGCGTAATCTCGTGACGCATTAACTGCAAATTTATATGCTCGAATCTCTATCTGTGTACTCCAGTTAACCTTGCACATCGTGAAAACTGCCTTTTTGAGAAAATTCATTCTTAATAAGGTAACTTCGTCGGTGAGTGCGATTAAACATTTTTGCAGTCGCGTCGACACGCACTGTTTCGTTTCTGTAGACTCAGTCGTGACAGAGTCTCATTACTATTCGTCGATTATTTAGTTTGATAAACAGTCATCACAGAAGAAAGTCCGCTCACGATTACTCCTAGATACTTGACATCGGCCTTGAACTTTATAATCTGTTTGACTTCGAGATCTCGCACGGAAAATAAAAGTAGGCGTATGCTCAAATACTTGTTTGTGAGACACTTGCATAAGATAGTAAAGGCTAGATTCGGCAAGAATGAAATTGAAGCGATATTCCTCGAATTAACTTAAGCAGAGAAAGAGAGAGAGTCTAATTGGAAATATTTTGTTAATTCATAACAGTATTAATGAAACAAAAAAATTAAAATTAAAGACAAATGAATCAACTACATATATTAATGACAGCCCGTTGTTTAATTGTATCAAACTTTGTTTTAATTCATATTACAAGTTTTTTTAGTGTAATATCTCATGAACTGAAGTTCGACATCGTCTTCAGACGATATCATCTTTAAATGTATTCCCATTTAACAGTCTTCTTTTGACAATCGATGATATTTATTAATTAGATATCACTAGGCTGATGAGAATTATATATACATCGGTACTGCATGAACGGACATTTATGAAATGAAACTTACGTTACAGTCTTGCGTTATCGCGTTGTCGCAACGACGGTCACTGCCGCGTATAATAATTACGTGCCAACGACACTCGTACATTCGGATGGGCCACGTCGCACATATTAATAATCGGATCACTGATTTTCACCTGGAAAGGCGAGAAGAAGTGACGCACACTTGAAACTCTTTTTATTACGACTACGTGCATTAACGTTCATTTAATTTGACAGAAGACCTTGAGATTTATTAATTTATATTAATTTGATTTATCGCGCGGTTCCGCGGATACGCACATTGAGGGGAAAAAAATTGTTAGCTTGACTATATTTAACTTAAAAGCAAATAAATGTGCTTGAGTCGAAGTAATCACTACGAGCTAAACGCATTTAGTCAAGTTAACTTCTTTTTTCTCTGTACACTGAGAGAAATGTTCTGTAAAATCAACCAAAGTTTGGTTGAATAATGATCAAATGAATTTTATAGTGATAGTTACTAAATATATAGTTTTTTTTGACCAAACAATTATTTTCATACAACAAATTACAAAAAGTTTCGTTAAATGTAACTAAGTTTTTGGTACCAGTAACTATAAAATTCATTTGATCACTATTCTACCAAACGATTTCCCTCAATGTATACTGCCTCATTTTTATAGCTTCATTAGTCAAGAGATTTTTACGACTATTTATCAATTATTTCAAGCTGTGACATCGCATTATCGATACAGTCATTATTACTCGCTAGAAAAAAACAATTGTTGAAAAAGATGTGTGTTAAAAAAGATCGCGATTAATAATCACTTCGCGTTTAATTGTTTTCACAATGCGTGTAGAAGTGATGAACTTTGATCGGCCTCGGCAAGGCAAGCGGGAGATTTTATTCGAATGCATATTAAAAGAAAAAAGAAGGCATCATTAAGTCCACACGTGTCGAACGCGGCGATTGTTACGAAATGATTCGGGGTTTATTCGGGCGCCGTAACCGCGACCGTAATCGCATAACTGTACACCACGCGGAACCAGTGAAAGTGCGCGTTGTGCTCGCGGAGTGTTAATAAACGAAGCTCTGGGCGCGGACCGGAATGCCTCTTTTTTGCCCGACTTTCCGCAGAAGTTCACTCGCACCGGCGACATTAACGGCAATAACCGGCTCATGATTCATGGTCACTGAATGAAATGCAAAATTCTTGTTTTGTGATAATTACAGCTCACACGAACTATGTAAATTAATGCTTGTTAATGGTCTCATTATCATCACCTTTAGATTCTCTGGAAAATAATAATTTTATTCTGGTTGTCTAACATAATTGCGAGTTTATTTGAAGAGGAAATAGTACCTGGGTGAATGATACGGTTTCTCAGACATAAATAAATACGCCGAGTGTATTATAAAGATTTTTTAAAAGAATTTAAATGGTCTTGAGTCAAGTCTTGTAAGAGCTATATCTCTATTATTCATTCAGAATAGGCTGCAGCTTTTAGACGTAAAGGGGACTTGGAGTATGACAGAACGCGATCTGAGGAGCACTGTGCTCTAGAAAGCGCACGATTTCAAGAGCACACCTTACAAATGTAGCGCACGACTTTGCTGTTTGTTATTGATTATATATTTGCTAAACTTTCGACGATATTATCGAGCCCATCGCAAAGTGTTTTCCAAACGTTTCTGTATTTGTATTCCATTAGCAGTAAAATGTTATCCACTCACATGTAATGTACAAAGTGTCGAGTAAATCATACTACAATCGTCGAGGAGGTGATTCCTCGTGAAAATAACAAGTAAGAGATATGGAATAATTTCTTCAAAAAATGATTTCAAATACAATAATTAACAATTGAATCTACACAGAAAAAAAATTAATATCAAATCAAGAATTCATTATTTTATTAAGAAAAATTTTCTCTTCATATAAACAAATTACGTCTGTTCAAGATTATAATTTCTTCCAAGAAGATTTTATATTCTTGCTTATATATGAAACAATGAATCTTGGTTTAATACTAATTTTTTTTTGTGTAGGCCGCGTTTTATATATAATATAATTAAAGACGAGATAAAAGCCCACGTATGGTTACAGCAGGATCTTGGTGCTAAAATGTGTTTCTTGTGTAATTTTACATACAATTTTTTATTCTTTTGAACTGTGTGCCGTCACTTTCGCTTTCAAACACAGCTTTTAGATTGAATCAGAAAAGTAATATCGCAGAATTAAATTAACAAGTCAATTTAATATTACCGATGCGTGATTTCAAATATTATATAATGGTAACATAATTCCTCTTTATTTATTTCTTCCATCTCGAGAAATTCCTCGTTGGCCCTATTACAACGTACCAGGTACCATGTATTTGCACGAGATGCTGACTGCATTGCAGAATATGTAAGACGGCAGGCACTCTTGTATTTTCGTGCACCGCCAATCGTATTACGGCTACATAGTTCTTTGTAAGTGCAGCCGCGTCGTCTGCGATTACGCGTAATAACATGTTCCTCCACGGGATTAGCAAATCAATAATTACTACGGATCTTCGTTATCTCATGAGGGAGTCATGTAATCGTATACGAATGACCGGTCGTCATGTACGCGACTGCGAATGCTGATTAATTTGGAGGTCACGCGATTAGAGAAGAAGAAGAAATCGGCAAAAAATCTCTTAATAAAATGCGATGTGGACTTAATTGCCCTCATTTACCATGATTTGCTATCTCGTCAGAATTTCTGCAGCTCATACCGATTATTGTAACTGTTCGATTGTTTACGCGTAATTATGCAATAAAAATCTTCATAAAGAAGAAATAATATTTATGTTAAAATCTGGTTGAATATAATTCTCTTTTTCAATTCAAACTTATTTGAAGCCTTCTATTATTAATATATAACTCTCTTTTAAATAATTTTACAATAGATTTATAAATTAAGATTAATTGCGACTGAAAATAAATGGCCCTAGTACTTCTTCCGGCCTTTCCGAACGTTGTTTTGTATTTGTAATTTCTCCCCGGAAGAAGACTGATGCAGGCAGAATATTTATTTCTGATACGCATTTTATCCTTGCACGAGAGCCGTCCCTCGGTTCACTGCTCCATATCTCTGTAATGCATCCTGTCGTCGGTGCAACACGCGACAAAACAGTACGCATTTCCGTCTGCAGCTGCATCGACGGACACGCAAATTAGTCACGCTGCTCGTGTATATATTTGCGTTGAATCTCGCAGTACAAACATTCCATTTTCGATATCGGTAGATAAGCATAAATTGAATGAGCCTGCCATTTCAGCGCGAGGCGCTGTTTTTGTAACGCTTTTGTAACGTTATTTTTACGAATTAACTTGACCAGGTTGAAACTCCAGTTGATGAAGCGACGCTAGTGCGCATGGCAGTACATAGATCCCAATTCTTGCAATTGCTTCAAGCAATAAAGATCTTTATTTAAATAAAATAAATCTATATTCGAATAATTAAAACGGACTTCGTGGAACGAACGTACATCTTTTCCGCAGAGAGGCGGAAGAGAGCGCGAAATTTGACCATGTATTCAAAGTTTGCAAATAGGACTCTAGTCGAATTCAGGTCGCGTGCTAGATAGGACGATCGACAGAGCGGATCTCCGGCCACGAAAGGACAATAGACAATTCACAGGTCTTATTGAAATATCAGATTTTTCCGTTGGAACCGGCAGTTGTCGATGGAACATTCGTGGACGAGTGTCCGAGCGGAAAGATACGCAGTAGATCTAGAATTTTTGTTTATTTTAGTTTGTTTTATCAGCGCAACGACTATCTTGCGCTGTTCGTTTGCCCTTTTAGCATTGTTATCAATTTTCAGAATTTTTATCTTACGAAAATTTGAAATATCAAATAAGTATATGCATCGTAATATAAATAATACCTTTATGATAATAAAAGGATAAAATAAGAGTATATAGAAAAAAATTAGTATCAAATCAACAATTAATTGTTTCATATATAAGCAAGAATATAAAATTTCCTTGCAAGTATTTATAATCTCAAACAGACATAATTTGCTAACATAAAGAAATTTTGTTTCTTCATGTAAGCAAATTATGTCTGTTCAAGATTATCAAATTCTTCCAAGAAGATTTTATATTCTTGCTTATATATGAAACAATGAATTGTTGATTTGATAGTCATTTTTTCTGTGTAAACGATAGATTTCGTTTCGCATTGGGATATTGGAATTAAATATTTTTGCATAGATATCTTATTTCAATCGGCTGTCAGTCAATCTCGTTCTTGTGATCTTTACGTGACGGGGCAATTTCGGAGTACTACTTATCCCCTAAGCCTGAATTCGCAATGAAAGTGGATTCGCCGTTGCTACTCGCATGATTGCGCTGCTTAGTAATGGATACGTAGTAGACATGAATGCAACTCTGCAACTCCGGTGAGAAATTTTCAGCTGTTTCCTCATGCGGCGATAAAATTTTCTGATAGGTCACCATTCACCGGCGGCATTTTTCCAAGTGCACTCGGTTCAAGTAGATTCCACGCATTTCGAGCACTCTTAGTCGGCAAAAGTGTACGGTCGCACGCGAACTGGTGAAACTTTCCATTGTACCGCGCAAGGTTTTCGGTACAGTTTTACAGATTCTCGCCGCTTCGTGCATCGCCAGGCATTGCTGCGACTTCAAACGACTTTTTCTAATGCAACAATTCAATTACGTAAAAAAATGTCTCAATTCATAGTATGCAACTTAGCTGGATGTATTAGTTACATTGCGACAATATTTCATCTTATGGCAAAGCCCCAATTTTTTCCGAGAGTCGAGATTTTTAATTTCAATTATTATCGCTTGTCATTATGTCAATATTGTTTATATTATTTCATTTTTTCGCTTATCTTTCTCCGCGGACTTTCTTTGAAAAGTTTTGTGAGAAAAACAAGTGTATTATTATTTCTTTCAGCTTTTGGGTAATCGGTTATACATAACAAATAATATTGTAGTTACAAGGTCAAGATAAGTTCTGTTTCTATACAAATAAGTATAGGAATCGACAAAATCGCGTGAACAAGTCAGTCGTACATTTACAGAGTAATTTTAGATAGGAAAAAGTATTAAGTTAATTGTTCAACTTTTCAGGATAGTATTTATTACAAGAGTGTTAAATGTCCTGTGTAAATAACATTAAAAAATTAATTATTTTATTATTAATGTTACATTTAATTTCAAATTAATTTGTTTAGCTTATTAAATACTTCTCGAAATAACTTGAAGCGTTAAACATTACAGCTGCTCTCCATTAAAGATGAGGATCGATCAGGTCGGGCTTCTTCTTTGGAAGAACTATGTCGTTAGGAAACGGCAGCCAGTAAGTTAACCGGCTCAACAAGATACTTGCCTTTTATTTTGAATAAATCCATTTAAATCATATGAAATAATTTTAGGGAATTCTGGCCCTGATCTTTTTATGGCCAGTAGTGGTTTTCATGATTATCTACACGGTGAGCGATAATACCGATCTGGATTATCATCCAACATGTCAGTTTCCCGCGAGGTCAATGCCGCAAGACGGGTTCCTGCCTTTCGTACAGAGTTACGTATGCAGTGTCGGAAATCCCTGCGATCCATTGTCGGAGTACGAGGCGGTGCCCTCGTACAAAAACTCCACGTTAGTTTTTACGCGACGTCTGTATCGTTAATCCGTTAAAATCCGGGAAAGCTCATTCACTGTTTTTCCTTTCGCTACAACAGTTTAGGTCCTTTAATCGTGGAACTGCAACCGATGCTCAATAACAAGACGATTATCTCCGCCGTGGAAACATTGCCGCAGAGTATCCAACTGTTGAAGTCAATGGCGCAAATACTCACCAAGCCGGAAATCAAGGCGCTTTTCGGTACGATTGTACTACAAACGAGTTAAAATTTAATCTTGACAAACTTAGGCAATTAAATATTCGAATATGTCGATAGACAAGGGAATCCGTTTGGGCGACTTGTTCAACAATCACGAACAAATTAAGAATTTACTCAGGACTCATATGCCGGGAGCGAGAGAGGGCTTGATTGACGGTTTATTCGAGTCATCCGTAAAATTAATATACGTAAGTAATTATATTATACATTTATTTAAACAGAAATGCCACTACACTGAAAAAAAATTTCCCAAGTTTACTTTTTAGTAAATATTTGTTTCTATATTTGCAAGAAAATATTTCGATACAAATTTTGCGATAAATATTTACTCAATAAAAGAAAACCGATAGTTAAATTTAATTAGTCTTTTTACTAAATAAATAGGGGAGACCAGGGCTATTCATTAGGTGGGGTAATTCGTAAAAATGGAAATATCTTTGTAT
>QKQZ01011690.1:0-11319 GCA_003595255.1 Solenopsis fugax | reverse complement strand
TAGCGCGGCTTTAAGTTGCGCGCGGTTCGCGCAACTCGTGGCGATCGTCGCGTATCGCCACAACATCTACTAAATCATCTATGCGCTGTTATTTGTGCGGAGTAACGTTAAAACAATTTAATAATCTTGATTTAGTAAAACAAAAAAATTGACGTTTCTAATTTGCGTTACGGATTATCAACGTTACACGTATGGATCTGTTTCTTTGAGTACTTGCTGCATCTTGGATATAAACTTGACAGTAATAAATGGCAAGCGCGATCAACAGAAGAGAAAAATGCAATCAAGAATTGGAAAAAAATATTTCAGAAGGGATTTAAAACACAGCTAGGTCTTCTTGTGGATCATCCAAAATCAGGCTACGGTACCAACGATGGCAATACGGCTCGTCGTTTTTTTGAACATTCGTCAGTATCTGCTGCAATCCTAGGATTGGACGAAGATTTCATTAATCGATTTCACGTTATCTTGCAAGTCATGTCAAGTGGATACAATGTAAACATTGAAAAATTTCAAAAATATTGTTTTGATATTGCGGAAATGTGTGGCCAAGTTTCCTTGGTATTATATGTTCACGATAGTTCACAAAGTTTTAATACATGGAGCTCAAATAATTCAATCAGCCAATCGGTCAATTATCCGAAGATGCCCAGGAAGCCACAAATAAAAAAATATCGTGAAGGATTTTTCAGAAAAAATTCACTCGAAAACACAATGGCAGATGTGTTTCACTTGCTCTTGGTATCTTCGGATTCGTTAATTTCAAGCATAAGACAAATGGCTCCTAAAAAAAGTAAAAAGTTGTCATTGGAGGCCTTAGAGCTTCTACTTTTCCCTGATGAGTCTGAAAATTCTGTAGAAACTTGTGATAATTATGACTCTGTGGTGATCATCTTGATTCCACAAATAAAATAAAACATAAAAATAAAACATTAAAAAATAAAACATTGAAAAATAAAACAAATGAAAAGAGGCAATTTCAATGAAGAAGAAAAATAAATCATATTCTGGAAATAAAACAAAGGAAGAAAAAGTAATTACAAATTGATATCCAGATGGCGAGAATTCTCCTAATCAGAAAAATGCTACAAAAAGTATATAAGGACGACATATCGGCATCCTCAAGTCCAACAAATGGCCAACTGGAAATTAATTCCTATCGATATTCCGGAAGCTCAAGGATACCCAATAACAGGAGGAGATTTCCTGGTGAGCTGTATTTTCGGTGACCCAAGAGTAGGAGAGATTCAATCAATCCTACGAGTTTCTGAAAAACCAATAAATCCAATTCCCAAATCACCAATAAGGAAGAAGGACAAGGGGAATCAAACGACGTTCTCCAGAGTATCAAGAGGAACACAAACATCATTTCCAAGAACTAGAGAAGTTGGGATCTATACAGAAGAGGTCAAGTTCTCCAGATCATCTTATAGATCTTCTAGAACTTACCGGGAAGATAGGGCACGAAGAAAACCTTACTGAAAAGACCAAACGGCCCTTTTTAGGGCCATCCCCATTTATAACACATAAAAGTCAAATTATTAAAATTTGTAAATAAAAAATAATTTTAAATAAAATTGATATTTAAAATTGAATGCTAGCGGAATTTTATTCACGCTACAATTCCAATTTTGATTTTGAAGATGATAACGGTTCCGATAGTGATTGATTTCTTTAAAATCTAACTTCTTTAAAATCTTTAAATTTTTTTTATCTTTTTAATCTCTTATAAATCTTTTCTTTAAGTATTTTTAACCGTTTTAATTTTTTTAAAAATCTTGATAATTGTTTTCTTAATTATATTTCATTATAACTATTACTCTGTGAAAATTTTTGAAATAAAAATCAATCATACATACACTGTTCTTAATTTCGCAATTGTAATCCTATAATCGTAATTAGCAATCGTGAATATTTTTATACACCAATTTATATAAAATTTCGAACAATTTTTAATAAAGTGTTCGGCCATATTAGATCCGCCATTTTGAATTTTGAAATTTTCATATCAAATTCGTTATTAGTGACCTCGAAAACTCATATATATATTTTTCGTTTAAATCTAAAACCTCTTTCTATTTTTGGCCAACTTTTTCGAGATCTAGACCACTGTACGCTGGTCAAAGGTCTCCATCATAGTAGGGTCATTTAGCATGTTAATGTTGAATCGTTTGACAAATTTCTTCCTGTCCCGAGACGCGGCTAATTGCAACCTGATGATTCCCATCAGCAACTGTCAATGTCCGCGCTGCGTTTAGTTTTAGTATCAAGCAACGGGTTGAAGAACTTCCTGCTTATCAGGATGTAGTTGATCTGGTTTCTAGTTCGTCCATCCAGTGATTGCCACGTATATTTTTGTGTGGAAACTTTGTGCTGCCGATGTATAGCTGCTGGCTGGAGCAAAGATCGATTAATCGATTCCCATTGTCCGTTGTCACACCTGGGAGTCCGCACTTGCCCATGATATGACTCAGGCCGTCATGGTTGTTTTTAACTTTTGCGTTGAAGTCGCCGACGATTATTTTGATGTCAGATCTGTGGCAAGCGATGAATGTAGTCTCGAGTTAGTCATAGAATTCGTCCTTTAGAGCTGGTTTTGCTGCTTTAGTTAGGCTATAGCACAAAGGTGATTTTGCGGAGCCTAAACTAGAATCACGTTGTTATAATTCTATCGAACACGGGTTGCCAGCTTATCAATGAATTACTGATGTAGGGCTTACGAGGATACCAACTCCCCGTTGCGTTTCAGTAGAGGAGCCCAAATATAGGAAGAGATTGCCATCTCGTTCGCAAGCGGCCACTATCCCTCTATCTCACCTTAGTGAGGTCCAGAATCTTAATTGCAAGTTTGTTTATTTCCCAGCAAACCTGCGACAGGCGTGAAGATTCCAAGAGTGATCGAATGTTCCATGTTCCTATTTTTGTCCGAGTTTGATAGCCAAAGGTCGTCATTAGGGAATCCAGTCCTGCTGCATCTGTATTTGATGTTTCTTGAATCGAACCTTTTTTACAGGAGTGGGTGATTAGCCCGCCGCCTAACCCTTTCTGTCGTCTTTTACGGTTAGCAGGAAAACCATGACGCTATTCGTCGACCGGCGTCACATGGCACTGGGATATGCTGGACGGAACTTTGCACTCGGCTTTCGCATTTTCGGGTGGAAGGGTTGTCGGTTCTGATTCGGCTCGCTGTTGGTGATTTTGTTAAAACAACCTCGCCGCGGGAAGGCACACTAGTCGGCTTGTTGAGAAAAGGCTTGGTGGAACTGTGTTACGCAATATTTTAGTTCCGGAGTTCACTCAACCGTTCAGGAGGTCAATTAAACTATAATTTTTCAATTTACTTTCATTTTTCGTATTAAATTATAGTTTCCATTGTATGTTTTTGTCACTACTTTAATTATGGAAAAAGATTTTAAAATCTGTAAAGCCAATTAAAAGATCAGAGTGTTAAAAAATAATCGCGTAAAGAGACCGGTCGTCTTAATCTCGTGGCGAATACTGGGCCCATAACCTAATCTATAGACTTTATGTGAATTCCGCGCTGCGAGGGCCAGGATACATAATAAATACGAGAGAGTTATTGTGCTAATTATTATGTGAGTCTTTAATAATAGATCGGTTGTACAGAAACTGTATGTGAAACTCAAAACAGAAAGTATGTGACGAAGGCACAAAGATCTAGGCCGCGTTCCATTTGGACGCTCATGCGCTGTAAGTTTCATTCTATCTTTATCGCTCGTTATATGTGGAAGGAAGACAGACTGAAGCTTATAGCGCGTAAGCGTCCAAATGGAACGCAGCTTTAGAGTATTTTAGAGGAATGTAAAGCAATATATCGATACGCTCGATTATCATCGAGGTTGACAATCGAGATGGCCTTACAATGTGTTGATAGCGCGAGGTAACTGAAAAAATTTGATCCATTATTCCAACAAATCTACATGCATGACTATTTGTTGGATATAATACATTAATTAAATAATACATTATCAAATTTCTCCTAAAATATATATTTTAATTCTTGCATTAAAAGACTAAAATTTGTATAACATTTTTGTATTATATACAGTTTCGGTCAATAGTATTAGATACATTATATTTAAAAAAAATATTTTTAATTAAAAGGATTTGAACAGAGAAATAAAAATGTAAATTATTCTTTGTTTTAAGAATCTTTTAAATTTATGTATCATGCCAGTAACTAATAGGAAATAAAGCATAAAAGATTATCAGGTAAATGTGAAAAAAAAATAGATTGCGAAGATTTTTGATCAAGGTTATAAATTATTATTTGTAAATTATATAAATTTATATAGCTATATTGTTCATATAAATATTGTATAAATGTTACAGCTGCGCGTAAAACCGCCACTGACGCAAATTTGGATGAAATGGTAGCTAATTGCATGAAAGATACAAATCCTGATGAAGAACCATCTGAAGAAGACGATGATCCTGCGTTATTGGTATGTTATTTACAGAGTTGGCTAGTAACTAATTAAAAAGTTTTAAAAGTTAATCAATAAGGTTAAAAAGTTAATAATGTTTTCTTAAATTTAATTAATTTTACATGAGTTAATTTTCAGTGGACGGGAGTAACTTGTTACTTTAGAGTTACTTTTTTTAAATAACTAACTTCGTTATATTTTTTTTTAGTAATTAGTAACTAAATTAATAATTACTTTTATATTTCTACAAAACCCAAGTAATACTATCTTTGTATTCTTATTGAAAAATTTTCCTATTCTAGCCCAAGTGGTAGTTACCTTTAATTTTTCTACAAAACCCAAATAATATTATCTTTGTATTTTTATTGAAAAATCTTATTCTAATCTTAATTCACACAAGTTGTATGTACTTTAAAAAAATAATGATATCTCAAAATTGTGTAATCTTATTCAAACTAAGTGAAATGTATTTTTTTAAAAAGTGTATGAAATTTTTAAATTGCGTTAATTATATGGAGAATATATTGTTGTTTGGAAGAACCGTTGTACTACTTTTAATAAATAACATCCAAGTGGTAGTATCTTTGTATTTCCATTCAGGATCTTCCTATTCCAACCCAAGTGGTGATATCTTTATTTTTTTTAAACGAAATTCAAGTGAGACTTTTTAATGTAGAAATTTTTAATGTACCAAAACTTGGCGCTGCTAGACCTCTAATAAGAAAAACAACGAAAAGATTAAGTTTCTTTAGCATTTAAATAACGCTGTAACAATTTTTTAAATTACTATAACTATTATATTTTACAACCTTATATTTAGACATCTAGTAGCGCCAAGTTTTTGTACATTAAAAATTTTTTATTTTAATAAAATTTTCTCATTTTGTACTATTTCATCTTTAATTCTTTGAGATTAAATGTTATATTCTATTGAAACTATTTTAAATTAAATACATCCATTTGGATTAGAACAGAAAGATTTTTCAGTAGGAATACAAAGATAACATCATTTGGGTTTTGTTTTAAAAAAATTAAAGATACCACTAGAATCCTATATAAAGAGAGAAGCGACATTGAACCCCCACCACAACCTCTAGTATCCTATTGAATCCTCCCAATACTTCCAGCATCGCCATATTGTGATCCGCTCTAATGTCATCAAACACCATTTAATATACCGCCGAAGTAGAGCTCTGTCCGAAGCCTAAAGCCATTCAAGATAGATAGACCATTTAATATAAGCATACTCCGTCACTTGAAACACTCTGACACTCTGAAACTGTTATACAATCATAAATGACGTATTGTAACCACGTTTGTCTTCTCATTCAGTATCAATTTTGGATAATCTAACCTAACCTAACCTAACCCTAACCATTAAGTGTCATTCTGCAAACAGCTGTGGTCCCAATATGGCTGCTCGCTCAGAAAGAGATACCCAATCAGAGAAGTCATCAGATTACCAGTCAGAGCTTCGGACATCAATGTCGCTTCTCTCCTTATATAGGACTCTAGATATCACCATTTGGGTTGGAATAAGAAGATTCTTGAATGGAAATACAAAGATACTATCACTTGGAATTTATTTATTAAAACTAGTACAACAGTTATTTCAAAGAACAATATATTCTCTTTAATTAGCGCAATTTAAAGATTTTATACATTTTTTTGGAAAAATACACATCACTTAGATTGAATTAGATTACACACTTTTAAGATATTAATTTTTTTATGTACATACTACTTGGATTAAGATTGGAATAAGATTTATCAGTGAAAATACAAAGATAGTATCATTTGGGTTTTGTAGAAAAATTGAAGGTACGGTCTGCAGCAAAAAGATTGCAACATTTGTTTTTCGATGAATTTCGCAACTTAGCCTTGATCGGATTATTCTCATCAGTATGTGTGTGTAATGTAGAAGATACTTTTAACATAAAGATTTCAAATAATTTAAAAAAGAAACTTGTAAAGATAATATAGTATCGGAAAAATAAACTACATTATTTTTATTTATATATTTCTAAAATATTAAATTCATTTTTATTCCAAAATTATTTTTATCCCTCAACTGACACACTATATTGGATTCGATATTTTGCCACACATGAGTGTACGTCAACCGACCATTTTCAATTGCTTATATCTCTGTACGTAATGCATAGAATTTGAACAATTGTTTTTTAATCGATACGCTAGAAGGTCAAGAAGAAGATTAAATAGGTGTGAAAATCAAGAAGTTGAATATATTCGAAATATTCAGAAGAGAAGGAGCGAAGGATTTATGCCAAGAATTTTTGTAAACAGTCCGGGTGTACGACACCCAGTGTGTCAGCTGAGGGTTAATATAAATTTAGACAACATAGTATCCGAAGACATATATATTTTTAATTTTGTATTTCGAATATCAAATATCAAAGAATTAGTATTATTAAATGAGAATTAAATATTGAATACATTTTTAATAAAAATGATTTGATTTATAAATATATCAATTTTCGAAAATAGAGTCATATGAGAACTTTGTAAGAAAAATGATTATATCTCATAAAGAAAACATTAATGAAATGCTTAATATGTCTTATATTATTGAAAATAACATGTAAAAATACAAACCGTAACGGAATATATGTCTTTATAACGTCAATCACCGATGTATAACTCTATCCACAATACAGAACATTTCTCATTCACTCACCAGTCTTAAGTAGAAGATATTAATACTATAAATTTTATTTTTAAGCAATATTTTCTAAAATATATTGCTTAGTAGATAATTATGTTACTTTAACGTAATTATATTCGATTCCGAAAATCTCGGGTACTCACAAGTCGTTGAAGACTCATGTGTTCCTCTTCAGCTAATTTTCTTAAAGACATTGCCAAAAATGATGCGGATGCAATATCATAAGTTACGGTCGCGAGCTTAAAAAATTTCAAATCTTCCTGAGAATTATTTCGCCAAAAAATACGTTGAAACGATTTTTATTGTTAGGTCGATGTGTGCTTGCTTATACATTTTTGTAATTGCTTGTACATTTGCTGTTATTGCAAAGAAAAGGTACAGAACCTTCTTAGAGTTGAAAAACAAATCTTGTTGAAGCGTTGACCCAATGGATAATGTGTTGTTCAAAGATTTTCTTTTTCCGTCTCTATTGTACACGAAGCGTCGAAAATCATTCGTAATTTTGTAGTGATACTCATGTCTAGTACCGCATGTGGCAAATAATATGAACCATTGCAATTGATATACTCCTTGACCTCATGTATGCCTAATTCCTTGTATTCGCGCATGAAACTATTATACATATTAAACATGCTATTATTCATAGCATAAACTTCAGGTTGCTTGAGCAAATATCTTTCAAGTGTGTCAAATTGACGCTTACAAGGAGAGCCCTCAACCAACGGGTCATCGATTTTAATAAAATTTTATGGGTATGTAGTATTCACTCACATTTACTACAGAAAAGCCGTAAGTTGCGATATTTAGACATTCTCGAGAAAATGACGATTAAATATTTCCAGTACCTATAGTACCGTTACAGAAGAACGATTGTCGAGTCAGCGGCGTGTAGTGTCCGGCGTTAGGAAAATCGTCATACCTACAACGGTCTCAGAATAAAACGGTTTTGTTATTGTTTTTTTTTATCTAGACCTTATAAAAAGCTAAAAGCTATAACAGTATTGTAGGTCCAAGATGTCCAATACCTGGAAAAATCTGGAAAATCCTGGAAAATCATGAATTTGAGATTGTGCCTCCTGGAATCCAGGATTTTCCTGGAAATTTTATCATTAGTCCTGGAAATGTTTGAAGTTTTACTTCTAAATTTAAATTTTCTATCTTTCTGACAAAATTATTCCTTTTTTACGGGAATTTCAGTCAGACGCACCTTTGGTTGTTTTTTTACATAGTGCTCTTTCTCTAATGTTGAAAAACGTATTAGAACGTTTTATGAAACCCGAAGTAATAAACAATATTTCATCAATCTCACTGAAACGTTCAGACAGGAAAATCTATTTTCGGCAAAAAATATTATATTAGGATTTGATACTCTAAAAGCAATAAAAAAAGTCGACATTAAGACTGTCGAATGATTTTCTTCAATTTCGACAAAATTGCAAGAAGTTTCTCCAGAAATGTGTTTCTAAATTAATGACACGATCTCTGTTAACGTATACTTTGACAAAAGTTGTTACTTGCTTAGATCCAAGTCTCATAACTTTAAATTTATACTTAGCCAAGAGACAGTTAAAAGAGAGAATATGTATTTTCAGCCATCGTGCAAAAATTAAAAAAAAAAAGAAAATTCTTGTAAATTATTTAACCCTTAAACACTTAAGTGGGTCGGAGAGACCCCATATGATGTTTCGAACGCTTGCTGTGTAAAGACGAAATGAGATAGGAGGTTCGGACCAGGGAGTAAAAAAGATTAAAATCGCCTTTTTCGATTGATATGATTGATCAACTTTATTGGTCAACTAGAATTCGAACGGCAGCAAAGTTTTGTTGGGGTCTGTGGGACTAACATTGTGTGTAAGCGAAATTTTTTTTGTGAGTATTTTACATAATAAAGCTGAACAAAATACGTTCGAATAGATCCGTTCACGGATGTTACTCGCATATACTCTGTCTAAAGTTAGAATACTATAAAATGCTGTAAAAAAGGGAGTTTTTCCGAAATATATCATGAAACATCAATTTTTAATTTTAGTAGACACAAGTTAATTAAAAATACTTCATATTCACCTTGTTATATAAGTACATTTTTTAATAGAAATGACAATGACCTAATTTTTTTTTAAAGTATGACTTTTTAGCTTTAAAACGCCGTATTGTAAAGTCCTTAAAAGTTTTTTGTTGCCAAGATATGATTTTAAAAAAAAAGTGGATTTTCAGATATCCCAAAATACCTCATATTATCCTTGTTACATAATTATACTTTTTAAAATGAATGACAATGACATTTTTTTTGAAAGTATGATTCTTTAGTTTTAAAACGCCGTATTTTTAAGTTCTTAAAAGTTTTTTTATTGCAAAGATATGATTTTTTAAAGGAAAAGTGGATTTTTGAACAATTTTTCATTTTTGCTTAAAGCTGCATTCAAAAATTCTTTAATTTTACCTGGAATTTTGATAAAAATTCCTGGAAAATCCTGGAATTTTCATGGAATGAATTTACAAATTTTGAGTGGACACCCTGTAGGTGCTGGAAATATTTAATTGTCATTTTCTCGAGAATGCCTAAATATCGCAACTTACAGCTTTACTGCAGTAAATGTGTGGGTAAATACTACACACCCATAAAGTTTTATTAAAATCGCTGATCAGTTGGTCGAGGACTCTCCTTGTTAGCAATTTCCTGGATTCACTTAATCTTGTTATTACTTGTTTAATTGAAAGTTTAATCATAAATTTTCCATCCGAATTATTCATATTTGTAATGGAAAATGGGGTGGAAATTTGTGATTAAGCTTTCATTTAAGGCGATGCTGGAGTGACCGGCGAACTCACTCAACGTCGGTACTGCAGATTTTTCTTCGACAGAGAATCGAGCAGCACGTGCGGGGCGAAGGGTAAAGGGAATAGGCTAGCGCTCTTTGTCAAGCGCACTCATAAAAACATTATCTTGTCCTTATCTTCGATTTCAGCGTCATCTAATGCAAGATCTTTAAACTACCATGAACACAATTACTACTCTTCGCACCAATTCCGCATGCAAATTTACATAAACAATTTTTAGACACTTATTTCTCTCATACTAAAGCTTCTAGGATTATTCTGCAAGCGCCGTATTGTTCTTTCATTTAATGCATACGCTGGAAACTACCTATTTCATACATACAAAGTCTAAAACTTTTATATGGGGCACATGTTGTCACGAGTCGGCTACAGAAGCCGATAATTAAACTATAATTTTTTAAATCTACTTTCCTTTTTCGTGTTAAATTATAGTTTCTAGTGTATGTTTTTGTCACTACTTTAATTGTGGAAAAGTATTTTGAGATCTGTAAAGCCAGTTAAGAGATCGGAGTGTCCAAAAATAATCGCGTATTGAGACGGGTCCAGTATCCTCTTAAAGAAATAATAAAGTGATTATTCTTTAAAAAATTATTTTCATAAGCGCGTTTTTTCAAAGATGGCCCAGATGTGACATTATAATTGTAACTGTTCTTAATTTGCCAAAATTTGGATAAGTTTTAATCGAGATCATCTATTGTAGCTAATAAGGGAACATTCCGAAGTGTCACACCCCGATTTTGATGAAGCTTTATATACATTTAGGTAACATAATTAGATGATTTTAGAAACTATCAATTGCGGCCAATATACGGTTTCAAGGGATGAAATCATTCCCTATGTGTATAGCGGTTTTCAGCTTTCTCCGTTATATCTCGAAAACTATTCGAGATATCAAAAAATGTTTTATACAAAAGATTTACAATAAAATTACCTTTATTCATTCACGTTAACAACATTTTTAAAAAATAATTATTTTTTAAATTAAAAAAAATAATTGTTTAAACAATTATTCTAAAATAATATTGTTGACGTGAATAAATAGAGGTAATTTTAATGTGAAACTCTTGTATAAAACATTTTTTTATATTTTGAATGGTTTTCGAGATATAGCGGGAAAAGTTAAAAATTGCTTTACACATGAGGATTGATTTCACCCCTTAAAACCGTTCTTGGCAATAAACTTTTAGAACTTTTTAAAAAAGTAATTATTAAGAAAATGATAAAGTGCTATCATTTCCACACCACGTGTCATGAGGTAGATTAGCATGGCGCGCTTTTTTTACTTTTCCCCCGTAGGCCTAATCCACTCTCTATTCCACTCTATTTTTTAATGCACGAATTCCAAAT
>QKQZ01011689.1:0-42601 GCA_003595255.1 Solenopsis fugax | reverse complement strand
ATATATATATAGACTTCGTATATCGCAAACAATATTGCTTCGATAGTTTATTTATTTACTTTCTATGACTGGGGAAACGTGCTACATTCTTGGTGTATTTTGCACGTAATCTTTGTGCAACATCGGTTGAACGAACGGCTAGCAACGAGTCGCTTGTCGAGATCGCTCGTTGGCGATTCGTCCACCAATCAAACAATCTGTTCCTCCATTGTCTCGCTTGATTTTATTGCTTTCATCAGATCATCGCGTGACCGTTTTGCCCAGACTCGCGTTGGTTCGCACTTGCACATCGCATTCGAAACATTTACAACACTCATAAAAATCTATTATTATTTTACAATATGTGAGGGAGTGGATATACATTTTCATTAAAATGTTTTATTACTGTAATAACGTTTTTCATCCGGATATTATTCCAGAAACCAGATCATACAATGTTCCATCGTACAATACCCATTACGAGAAATTTTACTTGAAATTACTTTTCACATAATAAAATAACTTTGAATATTTTAGTGTTACACAAAGACAGGTTTTTTTATACGATCTTTTTACGATTCTTTTACAAAATATTTTTAGATATCTCAATTGCAGTTTAAAGTAAAATGTTTGTTAAGACCGTTACGATTCTATGGGTTTATCTTTTAGCGATAGTTATTATGGAAATAGAGGTATGATTCATGATTTCATTATCATGAATTTCATAGTACATTATTGTATATTAAGAGAAACCGTACTTATTCAACTCACTGTATAATTTTTCGGCTTATCCATCAGACATCTCTATGCTAATAGATGCTCCATCGATTCCATTTTAATCAGCGGTTTCGCTATTAACCATAGCTGCGGTAACTCATGATTTATCGTACAATTAGAGTAGCGAATGCGAAATACCAGTATGAATAACTGTGTACAAAACAGTCACGGTATTATTTCCTATTTCCGCACCCTCCATGTAAAATGATAGTAATTATCATATAATTCAACTAGCGAATGTGGAATAGCTATACCAGCGTGAGTAACTATGTACAATCACGGTATTATTTCCTATTTCCTCACATTTGTAAAATGATAATAATGATAATAATATATCCTTTCCAAAATTGAAGACATATTATCAAAATTTGTAATTATTATACTTAGGAATTGAGGAAGAGTATTTTTTCTGAAAATAACGATCTCCCCCTCCCTCCCTCGCTTATTATTTCATCTCGTTTTTCTCTTTCATTGTAATACTATTTTTTAATGATGTATAAAGCAAAGAATAGTCGCGATATTAAATTACATGAGAATGCTTCTTAATCGGATTACACATGATGAATTTACCGTCAGTTTTCTATAAACGTTAGATAAACGAAGGTAACAAGCGGAAGGGGAACGTGCTTTAGACGAACTCGCACAGCCGGGCGGCTCAGGATAAGATCAATTCGAGCTTCCGTCGTGCCCGCCGCCGGACGGGAATTGAATTATGCAAATGCATCCCGTAGCCTCCGTCCAGTCCCGCGTCGAAATTTCCGGGGATCGTGTGTGCCGTCGTCCTCCTTCACGCCGCCGGCGTAATCACGGGGACCACCTCCTGTCGCGAGCAGAAGGTACCGCGTTGTGACAGGATGAGTCTCCATCCGCTTGAATTATTCCGGGATCCTTGTTAACGCGACACCGAGGCACAATGCAAAACTAATCCGAAGTAGTGATACCTCACTCGAAAGATCGCCCTTCCCCGATGTTGGGATTGATCCTCGCAACATATATCCGGAATTAACAGCGTCTCTTTCGTTTACAAATTATCTGATCAGCGTAGTAACCTATCTAACTAAAACAATATATATTAAATTCAAAATTTTTGTAATCTTTAGTATTAGGTGTCACATCTCAAAATATTACCAAAAATTTTTAAATTTCATAGATTGTTCTGTTATTACGTTTGAGTATCTGTTTATTTGAACACAATTTATTGGTTTAAAAGTTTTTAATTTTTTTTTTCGTGATTATATAAAATCGCGTTTTGTAGTACTTATTTGCAAATTTGATGAGCTACATTACGAATTATATCAAATTTTTTACATATACTTATAAAACTGTAATAAATATTCGCACGAAAAATTTATTTGGATTCACTTACTCGTTTAGAAGATATTTATCAAAAACTGCAGCAAAACCATTTTCACTGCATAATCCATTGTAAACCAAATTTTTCATTGTTTTCTTCTTTGCAGCTGCATGGTTTCAGAGCCAAATTCAGATATTTACGATCAAAACGTTTTATCAGGTAAAAAAGATAAGAAGGATAAATCTAAGAAACTTGCAGTTTTTAAATTTCGATTACATTTAACTGGTAGAGTCAAAATATCTAAATATTTTAATCAAGAGTATCTCCACAGTATATATAGAATAAGGTGGTACAATTTCGCATGCGCTTAATACAATTCAGAACAAAATGAGATTTTCGAAGTTCAAGTTTGACAATTTTGATCTCATCGTGTGATGTCAATAATATAATCATTTGCTTGTTAGTCTTACTGTAAAAGTTATGTGGAAAACTTCTTTTTGTTTGAAGGTGCAATTTCGAATATGCAAGCAGTGTTTCAATGTTTTGTGTTAAAAAAATATGTAATATATTAAGAGTTCAAATGATAGAGTAAAGTTGCCTATTATGAGATACCTTTTTTAAAGGCTTATAATTTATTTAATTTATATCATTAACTCCTATTTTTATATCGAAATTGTAGTAAATATATTTAAGTTTCATCGCCAAAAGTTAGCAATCGATAATAGTTATACTTTGTTGTATATGAAATTTTTTATCAAAATTGTCAATTTTGCTAATTCAAAAAAAGGATTCCTCATATGAGATACAAAGGTTTTTTTTATATGAAATAGGTCTTAACGACTTGGACCTTACTTGGTTCAAATTAGGCTCCAGACTCAAAATCTAGTTGACTAATCAAATAGCTCTTTTGATACTCAAAAACTTTTGTACGTAACATTTTCCTCTAAAATCTATTCTCTTCGAGATATTTTAAAGTCTCAGTGCTAATGCTGAAGGCCATAACTTTCAAGCCTCACAATTCGAAAGTCCTCAATGAAAAACTTTATTATAGTATTTTGGAAAGTTCTCGAAGTCAGAATATGCAATAATAAATGGGGATTTTTGAGTGTCTCATATTATGAGTTCCATGCTTTGCGGTTTCACGATCACCAAATCTAATATTTATAATTAAGCAAATCATCACATCCCGTATTTTTCTATTAATACTACTTTACCCTATCACTGCATGCAGAATTTATTGTCAAATATTTATTTATTTTATATTAAAGTTTAAAGACTCATCTCAATAAATCTTGACAACATCCAATTTCAAAAAATTTTTTTTCAACGACTGCACGCATGATCTGATAATGAATTTTCTACTAAATAGATTTCACTCTAAGAGTAATAAGTTTATGATGGTACACCAACCACGTGTGTTTATTTATGTAGCAGAAACCTCGCTACCTCATATTAGGAACCTATCCCATAACAGGCGACTCTACTCTATCACCTTATCATGTGTTTTTTAGCATTAATTTATCTTGTACTGCATCGCATTTGTGCTAAGTTATGATAATAAAAACAACGGATCACTGGAAATCTCACCAAACATCTCTGTACATAAATAGCATCACGAGAAGCTTTTTAGCGCGGCGCGGGCGTTTCGCTTTCCGCGGTTCTCCATACACGCGAGTCATCCAAATGCACGCACGCATGAATGGGGCGACGCCCCCGCTGCGCGTGTAAATCGCCGCTGCTATTTTCACACCAGCAGCAGCGCGATGCGGCGCGGCGCCTTCGCGTGTACACGCACGCTCATTGACATCGAGACGCGCGCGATCATGCGTGCGTGCGTGCGTGCATGCGTGCGTGGGCGACGATTGCGTCTGTCGTGGCATAATTGTCGCGTCGTACACGGCGCACGCACGTTCCTCATTAATCAATCGTTTCCGTCAGTGCGGGAACCCTAAGAGAAAGACCGCCCGCTGCCAGTTTAATATAGCCGCCCCACGTGCAGCCTTTCATTTTCCGGGAGTCGAAAATTACGCCAACCCGCTCGTTCCTCACTCACGCATGAATTGCCTTGTAATTATTCGCGATGATATTTCGACCGAGAAGCTTTTTCCCTTGACAGAAACGAATCTCTTTTGTGATGTGACCAGATAAGATTTGATATTGCTCGATCTTTTTTATTTAGTTATCTCCACTCTGAGAGATATGTTTGGTAAAATCAACCAAAGTTTGCTTGAATAGTGATCAAATGAATTTTATAGTGATAGTTACTAAATATATGTATAGTTGTTTTGATCAAACAATTTGTAGCCTTAACCAAATAATTATTTTCATACAACAAATTACAAAAAGTTTTGTTTAATGTAACTAAGTTCTTGGTACCAGTAACTACAAATTTCATTTGATCACTATTCTACCAAATTTTTCTCGTTGCATTTAAAAAATTATTGTCAATCTCCGTTTAAAAAATTATTGTCATCGGTTTCATCTTATGTTATTTTACGTTTGATCCGATAAAACAGACATCAAAATTTGAAAAATGATGAGCCTAAAAAAGAATAAACAGTACTGCTTCCGCAGATCTTTGATTTAGCCAATGCACCCTCTAAATCTCATAGAGTGAAAAATTGCTCGAAAAATTACACAGGTACAATTTTCACTCTTTTAGAGTGGCCTTTCACTCTACGAGATTTAGAGAGTAAGTGCAATCTCTCGGAAGAGAAACTTTTTCTCGAAAAAACACATTTATTTGAATCTACTTTGATATTTGACACGACCAATAAAAACAAATTCTAAAATCTATTACATCGTTTTGTATTCTATCTCGAACGATAATGATTACTCGGTGTTCGTGCAACGAGATATCACTCGAGCTCAAAAAATCGGAGTTGACACAGGCGTGCTTCCCCATGTTTCATTTACACATGATTAACTAAATCGTATTATTCGCGCTACGCGCGCTTCGACGAAACGTTAACCCCGGCATTACACGCGAGTAACACTTATAGACCCTTCATAATACGTGCCACTGCTTATAAGCTACTTGTAATTGGATTACAGACTTACAGAACACTCGTACACTCCGATGCAAAAGTACCACTCTTCTCTTCTGCCATTTATGTAATATTTATGGTGAATTTTAATTCTAATTACGTATAATATAAATCTCTTTGTCTTACAAATTTTATACAGATCGTTATGGCAAATGTTATCATAAATTGTAAAAATTGTAGATCTACTGAGAGAAAGAAATATCTTAAAATCAGGGACTGAAAATTTCGGTTTTGGTTACGGTTACGGTCAGAGATTATATCCAATTTTCGGTTAAAGTTTCGGTTCCGGTCTGTTGTTTTTATGTATATATTAATAAATAGGAATTTTTTAATAAAATATTTTATACTCGTATTATTTTTATACATTATCATTTTTATTAAATTTTACAACAGACCGGAACCGAAACCTTAACCGTAACTGTAACCGAAAAAGACCGAAATCCCAATGGTTATGGTCACCGTTATCAGTAACAAGGCAGGAACCAAAATCGAAACCAAAAATTGAATATAATTTCTGACCGTAACCGTAACCGAAACCGAAAATAACCGATTTCATTTCGCGGGCAGTCCCTGCTTAAAATAAAAAAATTTACTTAACGTAAAAAAATTATTTACTTGATGGGTCCTAATAGCTTATTTACTTGCAGTCAAGTTAAAAATTTCTTCAAAAATTAATATTCAAATATTTATGTAAATAAAATAAAGAAATAATATTTAATCAAGTAATTTTTTCTTGCAGTTCTAGAAAATATTTACTGTTAGACTATTTTTATAATCAAGATAATCAGATTTTATAATCTAAGAAAAGAATTTAAATTATTAGTTTATTTGTAAAATTATTATATAAAAAATGTAAAAATACAAAGTTATATACTTAAGGTAATATAACTATTTACTTAAAATATTTTTATTTTAATAGAACAAACAAATGCTTGCATCAAAATATATGGTTTTAAGAAAATGTATTTTTTTTTATTAAAAAAAATTTTCTCCCAGAGTAATAATAGAAAAATAAGACAAAATTAGACAGTGTTCCAATATTAAAATAAACGTTTAAAAGGATTAATTGCTCACGAAACGATAATATCAAAAGTGATTCCGTTATGTTCCGATAAGCAATTCCAAAGATATATCATAGACATTTCTCATTAGCGTGGCTTTTAACATTTTATTACAGGTGTACACAAGACAGCAATTTACAATAATGTTGATAGCATTTTTATGCAGTCAGGCGAACATATTAACTCATTGTCGGCGAACGTACAATAACAGTAATGCCAGCAGGAGAAAAACCGGAGCCAGTAACCGTGACGATACTTCGCTTCCTCCTGAAACGGCACGTGTCTACAAAGCGGTTTTAACCCTCCGCAAAACATACTCCGTTGAACGTAGTATTTGTATAGGGCTACTTACCTATGGCGCGCACGTGCTCGGATCGCGTATGTATGTGTGTGTGCAGGGGCGGGAGAGATGGGGACTGGTAAATATCCTTTGTAATTTAAATTTCAAAACGGTTCGTCATTAAGGAGTATATCGAAAAATTCGATATGCCGTCTGATTAGTGCACTTCCGCTCTGAGCATTCTTTCCGCTTTCTGTATAATCATTCAAATAGAACACTATACGTATCTCAAGTAAGAAAATGTGATTCGATAGAAGTTGAATTTGTAAATTTTTAAATTCGTAAATCTTTTTAATTTGTACACTATTTTTATATCTTACACAGAAAAAAATACAATAGATTGAGTGATTCAGCAAAACTATATTCAATGTCTACAACTAAGAGATTTGATAGCTCAACAAAGAAACTATGTCTGAAAGCAATGAATTGTTGAACAGCAACTAATTTTTTGTTACAATGAAAATGCCAGTATATAATAACAAAAAATTTCTTCATTACAGCAACAAAAATATGCGCCATCTTAGCTAGAATGTTTTGTTAAAAATTTTATTCCATATATTCGATTAATTTTCACAGAAAACTGTCTTGCTACATTAACAAATTTGTTGTACTATTGTAACAAATATGATTAGTTATAATTGCTAATTTTAGTTGTAAAACTATGCTACTTTAATATAGAAAACTATATTATGGCTATTGATCTGTTGAATCAGTGAAATTCTCAATTGTTTTAACAAATTTTTTTCCATATTATTTCGAAAATTAAATGAGTATGTTTATATATGCACAATAATTTGATCTTTAATTAGTATGTTTAAAATTCTTTTAGTGAGATAAATGCACGTTTGCGTGTAGCACCGATCGTAATTCGATCCAATTTCGATCCTGTCAACTCAGTTCTTTCCAATCGAATAGATGTGATTATTCTTATCGAGGGGATTATGCAAAGGAGGTAACGCGAATGGCGAAGCGTGCCTCTCCCTCGATAAAACGGTTTAATGAATCGAGTTAGCCGTGCGTGAATCATTGAGCGATCACATTTAATCCTCGGGTTTCAATTAGTTAGAAAGACCCAGAAAAGGAATGCGTAACGAAAACAATTGTATTTTCCGTGACGCGTTTGAAAGTAATGTTGTTACGTGTAAACGTAAAGAACTATTTGACTTTGCCTCGGATGTTCTTGATTCAACAATAACAAACGCAGATGCTCTTTTTTACCCCGAACAATAGAACGACTGCGTAAATACAGCCTCCAGTAGAGCACGGACCACCCTCGACTGGCGTTTTGTACGCAGTTACCAACGCCCGTCGCTTTGGATTTCAATCTGCACTGTTGAAATCAAATTTTAAATATGTAGTACCAGCGAATTTAAAATTCAATTAATATTAACACATTTTGTTATATTTTACACTTATAAAATGTAATTATACGTCAAAATTAAAATTAAGGTCATATTTTTATCAAGTTTTGTGAAAATTCCAGTTCTAAATATTGTGACTTTATTTACTTTATATAAAAAATTGAAATAAAAGTCTGCAAGGTGGAAAATATTTCATTACACAATAAAGTCTTTTCATAATTAAATATATTAAGTATAAAATATATATTACACGTTTTTTAATAGCCTTTTATAAAATTTTAGCTTTTCATAAAATTCTATTAAAGTACACATGTATATTTATACTTTATATTATGTACCTTTTATATATAAAATTTGTCTCCTACAGTCGAAAACATGTTTTCGAGTTACATGTACATTTATATCAGTATATTATTAATTTTAAACAAATCAAATATTAATCTCCAATAATTTACAAAAAATCATTGCTTCATGAAATTTTATGTAGACTGCATCAATCTTTAAGTGCTTAAGCGCACAACTATGCCTGGAGAAACTTGTCAGTGCAAAGGTCGTAAGTGCATGTACCTGCGCGTCAGGCTTAATGTTCGGGGCAGACGAGCGTCCTTTTATGGCAAGTCCTTTCACGAACTGCATTCTTGACGGGCTTTCCATCACGTTCACAGCGCGCAACCTGGTTTCGAAAATAGGATCGATATAGGTATTCGGTCCACAATGAACTTGAAATATCAATACAAATAGAGATAGACCAGAGATAGAGATAGATTTTTCTATGTACAGATAGATACGCAGATAAGGTAAGCTTTATCTATTCAATTGAAATGGAAGAAGTAGAAAATAGTAGAATAAATATATTATCTAAAAAAAATTGTTTTTTAAAAATAAGTGGAAAAATGAATTATTAAAAGATAAAAATTAATACGTCTAAAATCTTAATTATAAATTATTCTTTAAAAAAAGGTAAATTTATTTTTATTTAAAAATTTTAGAAAATTGTTTTGATATATTTCTTTTAACCTTTTTTTATATATTTGATAAATATGTACGCATTTTCAAGTATTTGAAACTTTTCACTTCTATTAATTAATTTATTCTATTAATAAATATTGAAAAATATTCAATTCAGGGCTCATTAAGAGATTCCGCGTAGAAAATTAAATTTCTATTTACAGCATTAGTATATTTCGTATATTTGCATGTGGATTTATGTTTCGCAATGTAATGAGGTACTATTCATTGTATATGATTGTAACGTAAGAGTAAAAAGCCTTTAACATGCTCATTGAAGCGACAGTGATTCCATATTAAAGAGCTAACTACGAGAGAAAAAGCAGAGAATAGTGCAGAATTGTATATTACGTGTCATGCACAAAATGGAATTTTACAATGCAACTGAAGTATTATTAATCTAACAGACCTGTAACGGATTTTGACAAAAAAAGTTACTTTTCTGCTTATTTGAACAAATAATTATAAGTCAACTTCATTAACATTTATGATGTTTGAAGTGTATATATTTATCGGTATGCACATTTTCCCGCTAATCCCCGGTTAATTATTCCCATCTTGTTCTGATACGAGTTAATTATCAAAGCCAAACCATTAATAGCAACGGAATAAGAATCAACTTTGTTATGAATGAATTATCTCATCGATTTATTATATCAGCGGACGGAATTTTAGTTAATTGAAGAAAATTAAATTCCACCTTTTTCCTTCTATTACAATCATTATTATTAGATATATCAAAGTCTCTCTCATTTTCTCTCCTTTAAATATTTCTCTTTTTTACCGCTACATTTAGTTACAATTACACAGACAACTTCCTTTCCCATAGAATTTCTCCCCGCGAGCATATCTCCCTTTCGCTTAAACGTACCGCGTTAGAACGAATTATCACCGCCGCAAGAGCTCGATTTTCCACACGGTCTTCATGGAAGTGCAGGCAATTACATTTAATAGAAGCACCCGCGCTAATGATCGTAGCGACGCGTTAATTCCGCGGCGGAACTTCGCCGAAGAACGCTGACATCAGCGATGGTGCGAGTGAGTGAGAAGAGGAAAAAAGCTCTCTCGTATCTAAAGAGATACGAAAGAGATAGGTGGAGAGACAACGCGGTCGGCAGGCGTCGTTCGAGGCGCTTCAATTGAGCTCGCTTGAGAGGGAGGACAGATCTCGTCGCAGCTTCCTCGTAAAAGTCGCATCTATCGCGCGCTGCACTTCGAGGGGGACGGGATCGCCGTTTAAGTGATCGTTACGTTCTCTTCTCGGCGGCGGAACGACAGACGATCTCTCGAAATAGACGCGACAGATGCGGACGAGTGCGGAGGGGTGGGCTGTGGATGCTACGATTTTATGGATTTAAATTGGCCAAAGGGCGCACTGCCGAGGCTGCTGCTACTGCTGCTGCTACTGCTGCTGCTTTTGCTGCTGCGTGCCCAATTGGCGCGCGCGTAGAAACCACCGACTCGTTGACTTTTCGAATGAAACCAATTGCTTCTGCGGCGGCACCGATACGGCGACGTGCCATCTGCCCGCAATACGGTATCGCACATCCGTCGCCGTCGAAAGTGTCGAGTCAGAGGAGTTACACAGGGGGTGTCCACGAGCGAAATTCGTTGTCGCGAACGCTGAATAGTAGAGACGTACGTTGCGGAAAAACGATCTGCAGCTTGTCACTGCGCGGCTCCGCGCAGACCGATCGACACCAATGACATTAGGAATATCGATTTATTGACATTCGCGAATAATAAATTTTGTTTCGCTCGACGGCTTCCTCTCTATCAATTTTCACTGTTGTTGTCCCAACTGTACTCTTTTTGTGCTCACTGCTCTCTTTTTTTTTTGCGTTGCAGCAGAAATGCGTGAAAGCGCGAGCTCTGTACGACAATATCGCCGAGGCGCCCGACGAGCTGGCTTTTCGAAAAGGCGACGTCCTCACCGTACTGGAGCAGAACACCGCTGGTCTTGAAGGATGGTGGTTGTGCGCTCTGCGAGGTCGACAGGTAGTTATTTTAAACGGCGTAAACTTTACATGCACGGATCTCTCGCAAATTGAACTCTTGGAAGCTCGAGAGCCTTATGAAACTACATCGTACAATGTATTGAAATTTCTATATAAATTCTGCTAGTTTCACTGAGAGAAAATCGTTTGGTAGAATAGTGATCAAATGGATTTTATAGTTATTGGTATCAAAAACTTAGTTACATTTAACAAAACTTTTTGTAATTTAAATGTAGAGATCTTTTATGCCACACTGAAAAAAAAGATTGGTTATAACTACCAAATGTATAGTGAAATAGTATTATATCAATTAAATATTGTCAATGTAACCAAAAATAATTTTACTTTCCTAAATATTTAGTAACTTATACCAGATTTGATAATACTTACTAAACATTTAGTAAAATAAAATTATTTTCGGTTATATTGACAAAATATTTTATTGATACTATTTCACTATACATTTAGTTATAACTAGACTTTTTTTCAGTGCAGTTAAGAGCCAAACACAAGGTCTTCGCGTGTGAGAATCCTTATATTCTTCGTAATAATTTACATAAACATTACAAACGTTTCGGTCCCATGATTTTGGACCATCCTCAGTGTATCATATAAATGTTTCGGAGTAGTTTCTTGTGCTCCGCACTGTCAACTTCGCACGTTACCGTTCCACCAATTGTAGATGCTTGAATAACGATTGGAGTATGGAGCATTTGTTAAACAACTAGCGTGATAATTTAACAGATTATTACCACCGAAACATTTATGTGATACACTGAGGATGGTCCAAAATCGTGGGACCGAAACGTTTGTAATGTTTATGTAAATTATTACAAAGAAGTAAGGATTCTCACACGCGAAGACCTTGTGTTTGGCTCTTAACTGGCATAAAAGATCTCTACATTTAATTTATTTCCTGGAGCCTACCTCGTTTATGAATTTTTGTAATTTGTTGTATGAAAATAATTATTTGGTTAAAGACTACAAATTGTTTGGTCAAAACAACTATATATTTGGTAACTATCACTATAAAATTCATTTGATCGCTATTCAACCAAACTTTGGTTGATTTTACCAAACATTTCTCTCAGTGCTCGAACGAATGTATTTGTAGATTACAATTTTATCTCTTAAATTTAGAGATGATCGGTTCGTTAGTTTTGCTTTATCTCCGTATCCTACGACTCGTCTGTAAATATCGAAATTCTAAATCCGATTACGATCCAATTGCACTTTCTGCTAATCGAAAATGTATATTAGGCGTGCGTGTAATACATGAAACTTCCTCGCATTTGGAAATTCCGCTTGCGTCTCCATTAACCACGTCTCTCCTCGTTCTATTACGTTCCAGTGGAATTTATCCATCATATTAACGAAGAGCACGTGTCGGGTGCTTTCACGTATACGTACTTCGTATTATATTATCTATGCGCATCTCTATAATGCATAAGCGAAGTTCCACATTGAGATTCCCCCCCCCTTTTCTCTCTCTCGCTCTCTCTCGTTGTCATTACTATCGCGAAAATAAAACATCCGACTGCGATGATCCACAAATGTGATTATCGATCATTGTCAGTATGCTCGTTCAATTAGAAAGGAAAAAACGAGCGAACAAGGGGCAAAGAAATTTCCCCCAAATTACAAGTAATCAAAGTAATGATGTTTCGTCTATGAAGCAATTCAATGCAAGCGTATAAAATACACCAGAGAATTTGTTATTCACCCAAAACGTTCAGTTCTGTTAACTGATAAATGTATTACTTTTGACTGTGCCAATTTAATAATTGCTTCATTTCGCTTTGATTTCACAAATTTCCTATCTCGCGTGTATTTTTCAACTTGCCGAATGAAATGTCAGAGAGATTCATATATTTTTAGATTAATAATCAGTGATTTTTTATGAATTTTATTTTTATTCTTTTTTATTACCCGTATACTTATTTTATATAATATATACTTCTTTGTGCAAAATATCTTCAAAAAAAATTTTAGAAGAATAATTTGTTAATTTCTACGCACCGCCAACCGCGTTGATTCTAATTTGCCCGTTTTATTTTATGTTTGTCAATTTTGAATCTTAATTAATTTCAATTTATCAAAATATCTTATTATCTCGAGCTTTTTAATATTTTGCTTTCTCAATTTTATATATTCTCATTCTCGACGGCTCTTCATGATACTCCAACAGCAAATTTATCTCTAGCGGTAACAAAGCTGTCGTCAGCTTCTACGTACAAGTGCCTCGCGTGTAGCGAGGCTGCTTATGCACATCTGTATAATGCATATAAAAGCCGATGCACCAGTGCGGCCCCGGAGGTTCTCGAGGTATGACGAGGCAACGTTATTATCGCGGAAATGGGACTAACGATCGTGCATTGCAATTACCTTCGATATAGCAGTAGTCTCATGTCTGCGATACTAACCATCGTAAATACTTTAACATTTACTAACTTGAAAATAGAAAGACAAAACTCGTCTAGACACACGTAAAGTTTCGTGACAATTCTCGATAAAGAAAACCGATAGACAACAGTCTTCGAAGCTACTTAAAAATAATGAATTAATATAAAACGTAGAGGAAAATCGCCAATATTAACGCCAGATCTCCTAAAGCGATATTCCCTCGTTTCTCGAAAACTAAGCATTGCATTTTATTAATACTGATAGAAAACATGATCTGTTTAGGTAAAGAAATCAAAATGCATAATTTATATAGCTGTTCACGATTTTTTCTACATAAAATGTACTAAAAACGAATTCTTCAAAAACAAGAATAAAATTTATATGGTTTTTTTTGCAAATTTCATAGTTTAAACAATAGTGAGTATATTAGTGATAACATTAAATCATTTTACATGTTAATTTTACATCTCAAAACTGTTCTATTTATATTTTACTCTTTCTTATTTTTCTTAAAATATGATGGTTTTAAATATAAAATCGAGGTGCAATTTAAACAACTGGCTGGTTATCGACAGTCTGCAGCACACCTGTCAATAAGATAGACTGTAAGATAGTAAAGTTATATAGAACAAAAAGGCACATTATGAGGAGACAACATTTTATCTATTAAATTAGTAACCTAATCTTTATATATATGCGCTATATATTACATTTTGTAGAACAGGCTATTTGTATTATAGAAAAAGGTATTTGTATAACCGATAAAAAATATTTTATATTAAAATGGCTTCTAGAAATCTTCGTAAAGCATTTTATGCAGATATTAAAGAAAAAAAAACAGAAAAAAATGTAGCATTACTGCCTACTATAATATGTCAGTTTTAGGGAGTTATTTTATCAGACGCTTATTTTTGTTTATCTTGCGAAAAATATAATTAAAATTACAAAATTCGAAACAATATTATAAAGAATGCTACATTATCTAATAGAAGACACTTTCTAGTTTGTATTTATGTTTCCAAAATTTTATTTTTAGTTTTTGTTTAAGAAATACAATCCAAAAACAAAGTGGTATGTCAATATTGGAGATCTTCCTTTAACTCTAATTTTAACCAATGTGGATTAATTTTGATCTCGGTTTAACTTATTCTTTATTTTTTTCTAGTTCTAAGAATTAGAAAAAGATAAAAAGTAAATTAAACCGAGAGTAAATTAAACTGAGATCGAAGTTATTATATTAATCTACATTGGTAGAAATGAACAGAAATAATTAAACATCTCGCGTAATGATTGATTCAACTTTCTAGTCAGATTCAATTTTATTTAATTGATTTATTTGTGTGTGTGTNTGTGTGTGTGTGTGTGTGTGTGTGTGTGTGTGTGTGTGTGTGTATGTGTGTGTGTCGTAGAGGTAATGTTTTGAAAATTCTGCGAGGTCGTCTCTACGTTCAACGTAGCCGTAACCTCGAATCTACCTCAGGTCCACGACCTCGGGCAACCTCCTCGCCCACGTCGATCTTATCGAGCCACTTTTCCTGAAATGATCTTCGTTTGCCGAAACACTCGTCTCATCGCCGTTACCACTGCTACTAACACTTGATCCGTTTGGATACATGCGACGGTAATTGAGAGTAAAGGCGATATAACGTGGGTGGAGGATGATTGAATGATACGGTCTCCTGATCTTTATTGGAAACTGGGAACTTTTGACGTCGTCGAAATAAACTATTGTTAGAGATATCGGTTGAACCGGCGGTTTTGCGGGTCTACGACGGATATTTCCGCGATCTATTGGTGGATTGGAGTTATCGGGTTCTTATCCTTTTTAGCGAGAAATTCGCCACTCAATCGTGAAAGCTTAATTAAAATTAAATGATTCTATTTTAATCTGATTCTCTCTATCAATCTCTTGTGTTATCACGCTTCTGCTTTGATTGCATTTGGATGGATGATAGTAACGTGAAAGTCAATAATGCTCAATTACGAAAAGGCTTCATGGAAATTTCACGTGTAAAACTACGAATTGCTAATCTGCAAAATCAAAAATAGATAATAAATTAGAAATATAACGAAATGCATTACATAATTCTTTACAGTTTTTTCTGGGATTGGGAAAAGGGTGAAGGGTCTTATAAACATTGTTATATCTACAACATAAATTATCTTGTCAACATAAGCCACACAAAAAGAAAAAAGTGTCATGTCCGAGAGATTAGACCCATGTATCTCTATGTATTTTGAGGCTCTGAAACCGAATATGATCTCAAAATCAGCTCAGAATTTCTTTTATCCTCAAAAAATTGCCAAATATTAAAATTACACTATTCAGCCCAATTATTAAAAAATCCTGATCTGATGGCGCAATTCTGAGGTCATATTCGGTTTCAGAGCCTTATAAAACATAAGATACATGGAATTAATCTCTCGGACATGACACTTTTTTCTTTTTGTGTGGCTGTGTTATTTTTCGCAACAAATTCTTTACAATTTTTTCAAGAGGGAAAGGGTTCTAATATTTAGATGCGAGTTAGCATCATTTATTATTAAATTGATTTCAATTTAATAAACGTGATATTACTTATTCTTATTCAACTTAGAGCTGTGTTATGACTGAAAAAGTAATTCGGCGCGCATTTTGGTGAATTTGAAGAAGTACAATATATAAAATCACGGAAATAAATATAAGCACTAAGATCTTGCTACGACTGTGGAAGGCATTCTCGTTTAATTTGTATAAATTATTAAATTGCTCGTTAATTTAATGTGTTACATCGTAGAATCCGGCTTCATGTAATGGATTGTGTTTTAAAGACCGACAAAATATTCGGCGCGCAGTTCGCATGAGTTGGAGATTGTATAAATAATAAAATTATTATGCACACATCTAATGTCGGCATTATTTCGTTATATTACTTTAATTCTTCCGAGCTTAATTTCTTTTAATTTATCTATATTATACATATATTAAACTCGCAAAAACTCTTTCTATATTTCTCACAATGCTTTGCGTTTTTTTCTGCTGAAAAATTTATATCAAAAAAATCTGAACTCTCGACAAGTATCACTAAACCCGAGATCTTACCGCGTTGGCAATGTTCCACCGAAAGCGCGTATAACTTGAAATTTATGAGTTACAACTTCGTGGCACTCGAGATAAACGAATGAGTTACGCGGCATGCATCACTCAGTGACGACGCTCGTTCTTCAAGGCATGGCGCAACGAAGGGTGTAACGTTTATTTTCGTCTCGATCTCACGAAATTACACAAACTCGCGACGCATTCACAGACGGTTAATTGGCGCCTTCTTTCGCTCGAAAGTCCTTCCCGATGCGAGTGGGCCGAAAACCTACCGCGCCTTTTTAGGGAGGAAGAGTAGGCGGACATAAAAATTAAAAACAGACGAATAAAAGTACAACAGATAGTAAATAATAATAAAAAATCGAAATCTATTTGCCTGACGTTTAAAAAGTTCACGATTGCGGACTTTATGGAAATTTTTAACTCAATTAAGAATTTCTTTGATAAATAAAAAATAAAAAGTTGTAATTTGAATATTTATAACTAGAAAAATAAGCAATAATACATTGCCGAAAATGTAGTAATAATATACATTGTCGGTTTGTTTTGCTTTAAAAAATTTTTAACTGTAAGAGAAAGGAAGTGTATTGAATTTTTGTTCAAGATGTATCGACAGTACATGCGCGATTAAAAATTTATTCGTTCGGAACGTCAGAGTCGAGCTGTTGTTACGTTATTGTAATCTTTTTTTTCTGCCCTAGGGCATCTGTCCAGGAAATCGATTGAGGCTTCTGGTTGGCCAATACGATACCGGGGGTTGTTTGGTCGGCAGCAGGGTCGACCTAACCATTGCAGAGGATGGCATACAGAGACACGGGAAAAGGCGTAGCTGGCACGTACAGCCCAACAGGGTGAGTTATTTGAAACTATTCTTAAATCGCACATACTTTGAATCCATATGTATAGACATCACACTTCGCGCGCTTATTTTTATTCTTACATCGCAAGTGGAAGTAGATTCTACATTGCTACGTATGATGCTTATTACTGAGTTAGTCTTCGTCTGCGAACTAATATTATTATTATTCGAGCCTAGAATAAACTAGAATTCGGAGTAAACTATATATAGAATTATGTCAAAAATCTTATAATATAAAAGATATACCAACAATTACAAAACTGATATAATTATCAGGTTACAAAGAAGAATCGAAGTTAAAGATTCGTATATGCTACACGAAGAGAACTTTTCGATATATTTTATCGCAAAATTCGCTACAAATTTTACCATGTGTAGTGATAAGTTTGTAATAACTTGGCAACCTATTATGAATATTATGAATATTATGAATAATGATAAAAATTTTTTAAATATTCAAAAGACATTTTCTAAACTTCTTAATAAAAATTATCATGCAGCATTATATAATGTTGTAAGGCAAAATTTTTACATTCGAGACACAATTTTCTTATATAATGATATATAATAATATACGAAATTTGTATTTATATGACTATATATGTAATGTTATATACATATATAGTCTTTTGAAAAACACGCTTCGTAAGATTTGAAACCTGAGATCATGAGTCTCCTGCCTTATATGTATACTACATTTCTTCTACTCATACATGGTGTTATATATAGTGTAATTGTGATATAAACATGCCAATTAATTTACTATATGGTAAAATTATTATGAATGATTAAGTCAGATTGAAAATATTATACTGCATTGTAAAATTTATATAAGATATTGCATATATTTTTCGTTATTTGGTATTCATTCTATTTAAAACAATGATGAATCATAAACTATTCAACGTATTTTTAAATTATTGAAATTTCGATATACACTTCAGTAAAAGTAATCATACATATTTTACATTTTACTGTGATAAAATATAAAATGTGTGTGGTAGATATTAATAAATCACAGTAAATCACATTAAATTCTTCGAAATACAATTTTGCCCTACGATTACCATTTTCAGGATAAATTTTATGAGAAAATCCCCTCCGTGTATAAATATTGAAACGTATTATACATACATTAGGCGTGTTTTCAAGAGATCGCGAAAAACACTCTTCGAATATTATGACTCTAACTTTATATTTCATTTAAATTGAAATTGCGAGTTCTTTACGCCCGCAAGGGGAATTCTAAAGGATTCGCGCGAACGCGTGATTGCGACGCTCATTTTTCCGTGCCTCGTATTTGAATGGCGTTTTATTGGCCCGACTGCAACAGCTGGCTTCTCAAATTAATATATCCGCGATCTGAAAAGGCACACGAGAGCAAGGGGGAACTACCTACCGATCGATCATTTGTAAACGCAACTACAGGGTTTCCCAAACACGATATATCTGATCGGTCCACAGATTAATTTATGCGTTCCTTTAAAGAGAATCTTAATGTGATAAAATACAATTTACGTATTTAACTAATTTTATTTATTAACAGCAATACGTTATATCTCATCAATAATTTTTCCAATTTATTTTACTTATGATCTAAACACGCAAAATTTACTAATCTAATGACTCAATCTTTGTAATTCTTATTTTTTGCGGCTTGAGAGTGTAGCCGCATAACAGACATCAATAAAACAATCGCAGTTGCCGATAAAGTAGTTATTTATTAAAAGTTTGAATTATTTCTTTCAAATAACTGAAAACTTAATTATCGGGAAGATAATCTTGTTTCAATGTACATTGCAATGCATATAAATTCCGACGATAAATTGACGACAGAAGATTTAAATGAAATGAAACGTTTGTTCGTCCATGAGGAATACGAATCGATATCTAAGTTATCTCTCTCGCATAGCTGTTCGTGTAAACTTTTTTTATTTATATATACAATATATACTGCTTTTTCCGGTTTTTCGCGGATGTGACAGACAATTCTTTATCGGAACGCGGGAAAGCTAATAAAACCACGAACATTCCGTGTTACTTTCCTGATTTTTTTGTTTCGGACAATTATATCGCCTAGCTGATCGCAGATTGGGAGACCCTGCGCCGCAGAATTGACAATAGCGCTCGGGCGACAGTTCATTGTGCTCGTCGTGGGGGCCGACCTTTTACGCCCCCACATTCGCTGGAACGGGATCTGTCAAAATCAGCTGACTGCCACTTGGTTCGTTCGACTCTTCTGGATGACCGTCGTCGCAGCCATCGTTGCGTATCTGGCTCTGTCGCGGTTTAACATCTGCCACTGACATCGATTCGATTAAATGAATACGAACACAGTCGATTAGGGCGTTTTGCGTTTGTCCACTACATAGCGCCAAAGCGAAAATAATTGCCTTTGTTGTTGATATTTAAAAATATCGCTGATTTCTCTAAAATTGATTTAATATAGAAAGTTTAGAAAATTTTATTTTTTATTCTTTGAATTTATTTTTTAGCCGTGACAAATTATTCGAATTACTCTATGTATGTATTCGTGCACAATTTTAATCTTCATCAATTTAATTTCTTTTTTTAAATCTGATTTCGATTGTTTAATCCCGAAAAAATATTCGTTTGATTTTTTTGAGGCTTAAAAATATTGCTGATAAAAAATTAAAAATTCTCTGATTCTCCGAAATTAATTGTAAATTAAACGTATATAAAGAAAATTCCAACATTTCAGTGCATTATAATGACCTTATTAATTCTAATACAATTACGCCGGAATATACAAACTATTCTGAAAAATTTTTTTAAACGAATTGGTGAATCATTTTATTTCTTATTCTTTGCTTTTATTTTTTTAACAAATTATTTGAATTACTCTTGTACGTATTCATGCAAAATTTTAATCTTTAATTTAGTTCCTTTTTCAGTCTAATTTCAATTTAATTCTAAAATGTTTTTATTTTTTAATCTTTGATTTATTTTAAAATTGGCATATTATCTAATTTGAAGCCTGTTTCTGATTGATTGTAAATTTATTAATTTAATAATTGTTTAATTAATTAATATAAATATAATAATTGCATAAATGATTAATTGAACAAGGAGCGTGTGCTGTTATGTTCTAGTTATTTAAATTATTTAATTTAAATTAATTCGTAGCAGAGAGCAGAATTATTATTATTATTCGGTCGAATTTTCCAATACGTCTGTCTCGAACGAAGATCTCCGGATGTTTCAAGACTTGCTCTGGTCTTTCATGGGCAATGTATTTCGGGGTAGAGCGCGTCGAAGACGGTTGGCTCCTTGTCGGTGCTGGCAGTGTCTCGAACTGTTCTTGTTTCCTGGCTGGTCTGCGAGAACTTTTTGCTCCGCACGCGATCTTCACGGACGAACATCCGGACATATCTCCGTCGTCGTTGTCGTCACGGTGCGTTTCTACGATAGAAATACGACGCTGTCGACGTCGTCGTCGCAGGGTTAACGTAACGTGAATGTGCTTTTCTGCAGCGCGGCTACGTCACGCGGGTGATTGCACTTGAACGCGAGTATTTGCAGGTGACACGAGAGATTCAGCTTTGGTTTACCATGATGATTAAGTTTACTGGATCCCAGCATTCTTTCGTTTCTTATTCTTTCTTTTCCTCCTTTGCAATTTTTATTTATTTCCTTTTCTTTTAATGACAATGAAATGTAATTATAAACTTTACATAGAGTTAATAGTTAAAAGCAAAAAGCTAACGCATAAATCTGCCTGACGCCATAATTCTATGAACGCTCATTTTTCTACAAAGCAAAATATAAAAAAAGAACATCCAATTTACGAGCAAATTAATTAATCGTGTAAATTACATAAATATATTAAGGATTTATTCTTCTATAAACCCTTATAGAAATGTAATACTGGCAGTATTAAATTGGCCAATAATTATTACTTATATTGAGTATTACTGAGTATTAAAAGTACTGTTGATTAGTACTTTCAATACTCAATATAAGTAATAATTACTGGCCAATTTAATACTGCCAGTATTACATTTCTATAAGGGAAGTATTATACAGGCGTTTCGACTATACTTACAAGGAACATTAGGCAACTCGGAAATTCAAAAGACTCTGAAACTTTGTGTACAAATAGAGGAGTTCATTCATAACACAACAATATTTTTTGTTCGTACCCAATTTCAGTTTTAGGGGGTGAAACACAATTTTGAAAAAAATCGGTTTTTTTTCTTTCCAAGCGAATATCGTCGAAACTATNAAAATCGGTTTTCTTTCCAAGTGAATATCGTCGAAACTATAAGAGATAGAAAAAAATGTTCTGAATGAAAGTTGAATGGCTCGAAGAGTACTTTATAACAATAATTTAAAAAAAAAGTTTTTTTTATTAATAATAATTAATAATAATTAATAATTAAAAAAAATTTTTTTTAATTATTATTATAAAGTACTCTTCGAGCCATTCAACTTTCATTCAGAACATTTTTTTCTATCTCTTATAGTTTCGACGATATTCACTTGGAAAGAAAACCGATTTTTTTCAAAAGGGTGTTTCACCCCCTAAAACTGAAATTGGGCACAAACAAAAAATATTTTTGTGTTATGGATGAATTCCTCTATTTGTACACAAAGTTTCAGATTTTTTGAATTTCTGGGTTGCCTAATGTTTCTTGTTAATCTTCTAGTTTAACATGAACTATTCTGGCAATACAAAAATTATTTTAACTCTCATAATTGATTAACAATAAGACTTTATAGAAAAATAAATCCTTTTTATTTATGTAATTTACACGATCAATTAATTTGCTCCTAAGTTGATTGTTCTTTTCTTTATTTTCAGCCTGACGTAAATCTCTCGCAAATAATATATAATTTATTGTATCGTATCACATCACGACAACTCGGACAACTTGTGCAACTTCAACATAAACGTGTGTCAAATCTGCATTTTAAGGGAACGTATTAATAATCACAAGAAAATACATTGTTGTCATTCTCGCGTATCTATTCCCGCATATTTACGATCGAACAACTCCGGGAATGTAAATTTCTCGGCTCGAAAACAATCGATAGGCGATAGGTCCTCGAATGCCTCACGCATGTCTCCCGGCAGGGTATTACCACCCTCTATGAAACCGCCCGGAGCCGCTCCACCCTCTCACCCGCCCTTCCCATCCATCGCTATAGTGGCATACCATCTACCATCGTGTTGTGACGTTCCGAGGCGATTTACAAAAAGCCATTCCCATTCTGCAAGATGCCCTACAAGGGACTACCTTTTCTGACGCGAAGGTCCGCGGATGTCCTTATATGTCCGCCGATTCTGGACAATGTCCACTTTCTGACGTCGCTACTCTCTGTTCCTCTTCTCCTCCTTTGCTGCTTTCTTTGCAACGCGAATGTGTATGGGAACACACCCGCACGCGCGCGCACGCAATGGGATCCCATGGAGTCATCACCATGGAATGTCTCGGGCGGTCAGGCTCAAAGAAGAGCGGACGCGTTTCATCCTGCATCTGTATACATTCACAAGTTCTCTTCCTCGGTCGCGTACCCTTGCGCACTTCTCTTTCCGTCTTTCGCCGGTTACTTTCCCGACTTCTGAGAATAGCTCGTGGTGCATGTTTTTACATGCAGAGAGACCGGGTGCTTCTCCCCCGACTACGGCTATCCGAGTCGTAACACGAAACAACTATAAATCAATGATAAAAAATAAGTTAAAGTATAGTGGTGGAAAGATAAGAAAATCAGAGATAAGAAATAGAGAGATAAAGTTGCATGTTGAGAGATGATATTGCATGTTAATTTTATTTTAAAACTTTGAACCTTTTATCCGAATATATACTTTTTTTAATTCAAAATATGTAATACTTTTAATATAAAATTGAAGAGTTTTCTACACAAACCAAACAAATCTATTTTTTCCCAAAAATGGACTTCTGCTTTTCCGAGTTATGACACCAAATCATTCTCCATCAGTAGCTTTGTGAAATATTGTGAACAATTTTCTTCCGGCAGAAATCAAACAGAAAATGGAAAATATAAATGGATTGTAAATATAAAATTTCTGGCATGAGAGAGAGAATTAAACAAGCCCATAGATTTTTTTATTTTTTTATGGATTTTGCAAAATATTAACCCTGAAATCTAAATCTATTTATTCGTTTACCTATTATATGTCCGAAGAAAAATTACCATATTTAAAAGAATGTTTTTGTTAAAAGCAACTTGCAAAATTTTGTAAATAAAAAGTGAAAAAAGTATTGCTTTATATTTTAAATAATATTTCTTTTATCATTATTAATATCATAAAAAAGTAAATGTATTATAAAATATTATGCGATAATAAATATATAATTCCTACGAGAAAGAGTTCAGGTGTTTCGTTTTTTTTTCTTTTTTTTTAATGACTTCTTAAAATATTATAATTAAAACCTACAACTTTATTCTTATATCTATTTACTTATCCGGAAAAAATTATTGTATTTATACAATGAACAAATTAAAGATAAAAAGTTTTCTTTGTTTCCTAAAAGTTCAATTTTTTAAACTTGTTTGGACTTTTTTATAGAAAATTCTTCAATTTCAATACATAAATTTATACATAAATTATATTTATGCATTGCTAAACAAATTTTGTGCAAAGTTGCTTTAAAAATGACAGAGTGGATTTGATATTTTTCTATTAAAAACAAAATATGCATAAGTTAGTAACTTTTATTGTGCTCTACATTTTCAGAAGAACTTACTTCAGTTTTAAAGCTGTATTTTATACATCTCAAAGTTTCATTCTTATTAAACAAAGTTTAATATTTATATGTACATTTTGCATTCTTCATTACATACCTATTATCTAAGCATTTTTTATGCATCTCAAAATTTCATTCTTATTAAACAAAGTTTAATATTTATATATGTACATTTTGCATTCCTCATTATACATTATCTAAGCATTTTTTTATGCTTGAGAGAAAGATGAATACTATTTCCTTATGCATTGATAGTTAACTATGTCTCTGACAACTACGTTTAATTTATACAAGAAATTTGCGTTGCTAATGGTTTATGAAAACGAGACATTTCGTAGTATCTAGGCAACTATATTCGCTGTCGTATATGTTACGAGTATTTAAATTCTTGAAGACACAAGAGGAGAAACACGAGCGCGCGTACGACGAAAGGAGCTTCGTACACCGATGATGTTAACTAGAATAACCAGATCGTGACACGTTTGACTACTTCGACAGTCTGTAACAGCCAGTGACGTATGTACAATAAATATGTACGCCATTCGAATCTGCAAACTCGATACGACAAGTACAACTCGCTCGTATTTCCGCGTGGGCAGAAGTGATTTGGAAAGGCCTGTCCTCTACGATGAATTCCAGTCAAATATTTCGCGGGCGTAAAGTATCGCGAAAAAGTCATTTACATGAATATCTGATAAAATCGCCGATTTGTTGAGACGCAAAGAGACAGAGGATAATCCAATCAAGCGAAACGAACGAAATAAAATCAAGTAGCAATACTTGAAATTAGCGGCTTTAGCTTTCTATAGCCTCTCGCCTTATCTGTCTGTAATTAAAGCTTGAAAAACACGAATATTATATTGCTTTTGCAAATCCTTCGCATCGCGAATTATCCTTCAGATCGCGAGGATAATTCTGCGCGAGGCGCACCGGACGCGGTGTTCGTCCTGCAGCAGCTGTCTGCCTCCAGGACGTTCCTCTCATACCTTTCGCTTTGAGAGCGCAAATGGTGGCGCGATAACGATATAGCGCGGGGGGAGAGAACAGAATGATCTCCGCCTGGAGCGCGAATGCTTCTCGAGGCCGCCATTGGCGACGGCGGGTAGACAAACCGCACCGGCGTTGCACCGGCTGAAAGTGGCATGGAAAAGGTAGGAGGAGAAGGAGGAGGAGAGGACGAGAACGGTAGACAGGCCTCTACTCGACGGATACCGAGGAAGATATACTTCACTCTCAGACGGGAGTTGCCTGAACGTGGGCTGAGCCTGTCTTTAACGGCCGTTATCAATGAACTGTGAAACTCGCGTGGGATTATCCACTCGTTCTTAGCGCTTGCGAATTTCTGATCGCAGACACGACCGGTCCACAACCATTTTTACGCCGTCCGCCGTGAATTAAGACCGTATTCGTTTATTACCCCCCCNCCCCCCCTCGCCGCTCCAACTTCTGCGCGGCTCTTATCGCATTTATGAGGCACTCAACTTAACGCTGATCTCGATCACCGTTGATTATTTTATCTAAAGAGATCGGAGTAATCTAAATTGCTCCGCTTTAAAAGGGCAGTTAAATTAAAAAATATCATCTTTTTTATGCATACCAATGTACGTAAATATTGGTTTTTTTTTTAAACGTAAAAGCAACGAGGATAAAAAAATACAAAGCCCTGCTTGAGAAAATCTAGAGAAAATATTGTCGAAGAAAAACAGCGCGTTAGATCCAGTCGAAGGTTCCGACTTCAGGAAAAATGCGCCCTAGTTCGTAATGGCTTCCAGGAAATCGCGTCGAAGTCACGTGTCGGCCTTTCATTGCGCTTATGAGGCAGCAGAAGTTGCTCACTCCTGTTAACTTCTTTTTATCTGGTATTTCTGAAAACGATCACATACGTCCGATCCTAAGAGAACTGTATTTAAAGAAGTTTCCTCTTCAAATTTTTCCGAGAAAAAGTTCTCGAAAAGAAACATCGAGAGCGCGCTCGTTAGAGCTCAAAGACTTGACTTTCGAACGATACTTCTCGCCCTCTTTCGTAACCACGGGAAACGCGTTGAAGTCACGCCTCAGCTCTTTATCACATCATGACACGCCTAATTTGTTCTTTCTCATTAACTTTCTCGCCAACGATAAGCTATTCCGCTCGATAGCAGCTGTATTGTTTAAAAAAGCAAAAGGTTCGTGCGTTGCTGATAGAGATAAATAGTGAATTTCGTTTACCTGGGTCGTTGGTTAATTAGAGCAGCCGTTTATCTAAGACAACGGTTTTGAAAGACAAAAACTGATCGAGAGTATAGCTGGATAACTGGAGAGCTGGATAACGTTGCATAACTGGGCAACCGTTCGATCGGACCGAAGTGTTCCACTTCTAATATTCTAATTAATCAGGTTTCTATATTTTTCTAAGCTTTTCATATGAGAGTTACTAATATGACAGCAGGTAGCAATTACATCGAATTCAATCTATTAACATATAAACATTTATCGCAAGCACGCTCATTGGATTCAAAAACCTGTCTTTAAAAAGAACTCTTTCGTGTTGTTGAAGGAACGTTTGTTTCTCTTGTATCGCAACAGTTTCCGTGAAAACGCGTCAAAGTCACGCGTCAGCTCTCGTCGTTTCATTCGTGTCGACTTGGTGGTTCTCGCCATTCATTTTCAGCTTTACGAAGGAAAGGGTTTCCCCTCAGCGGACTGCAAACATAGTTCCTCCCCCTCCCCCCCGCCTCTCCTCGCTCCCTCTGGTCGTCGGTCAGATTTCCACTCGCCGCACAATTTCCCTGCCTGATCTTAATTTCCCTCTCACCCACGGCTGAGTTCGTTTCCGTCGACACGTGACCGGAGGCCGTTCAAGAGATCGTCGTTGCATGTCGCTTCTCGCGTGATCCCACCTTCCGTTTACCAGGAAAAGCCTATTTACACGAGTCATTAAGGAAATCCTCGCCGTCGAGCCAACAGCGTCTTTATTGTGTTCCGCTCTACTCGGCGATTATTCACACCATGTTTAGCGACAATGTAAAGAGATTCTGTATCTAAGTGGGATCTAAGATAAGGAGGATCTATATAAAAGTTTGTATTTTTATAAAACCTTAGTAGAAATGTATGCAGTTTTGCTAAACATTGTTTAATATTACTGTATTCTCACACTGAGAGAAATGTTTGGTAAAATCAACCGAAATTTGGTTGAATAGTGATCAAATGAATTTTATAGTGATAGTTACTAAATATATAGTTGTTTTGACCAAACAATTTGTAGCCTTAACCAAATAATTATTTTCATACAATAAATTACAAAAAGTTTTGTTAAATGTAACTAAGTTTTTGGTACCAGTAAATATAAAATTCATTTGATCACTATTCTACCAAACGATTTCTCTCAGTGCATTAATTGTAACAATGTTGTGTAGGAAATGAACAAGAACTGATACAGTTTTATTCAGCTGAAGCAGTTTTCCTGATAAAAATGTGCATTGACACCTGCCCACTTATTGTCTAGTATTAATAGACAATTCAAATTAGGTTTTTCGGCTTGCTTGTTAATCAATTGAATAGTCCATTGCTCAATTTTTGTTTAGTAAATAGGTTCAGATTTTGTTCATCTTTTGTGCGTAGTAACTGTAGACAAAGCATTACATCTGGATTAGAATTCTTAGTAGTTTTATACTTCTCAGTTATTAGACAGAAGTAATAAAACTGTAGTACACTGAAAAAAAGTCTGGTTATAATTACCAAATGTATAGTGAAATAGTATCAATTAAATATTTTGTCAATATAACCAAAAATAATTTTATTTTACTAAATGTTTAGTAAATATTATCAAATCTGGTATAAGTTATTAAATATTTAGAAATAATAAAATCATTTTTGGTTACATTAACCAAATATTTAATTGATACTATTTTACTATACATTTGGTAGTTATAACCAGTCTTTTTTTTCAATGTATTTAAAAAATACATGAAATTTCTACCAGAGAAAGATAGAAATAAATTTTATATGTTTTACATTTCTTTTATAAAGAGAAGAATTTCTCGCGCGTACACACACGTTATTATACTCTTGGTACCTTTTGCTACTCTAATCTTCCAACCACTCTCTCTCTCTCTCTCTCTCTCTCTCTCTCTCTCTCTCTTTCTGATACTGCTATATTTTATTACTAATTTCTACTGTATCTCATATCCTTTTCTCGTTCGCTATGACATGTAGATCGCACGACGCGATAAGAGTACCTCAAAGCAATCTAGATTCGAAACGAACTGGCCTCGACGCCGCGAGAATCATCTCGCGAATATATAACGCGAGGTAAAACGAGAAATCCAATTTCATCTCGCGGTACACCCGTCGTGGATTAACCAGCGTAAATCACTCGCTTCCAAGATGCTTTCGAAAGACTCTGGGCGATTGAAGTGGTAGCCGCGACTCCGTCAGGAACCGCAACGGTAGCAGCTTCTTCTTGGTCACCGAGCGACCATCCCGGCCGTTTATTAAAGGGACAATGAGCGATGTTATCTCGCGTAATAAACCGGCGCGCGCGCACACACACACACACATACACACGCGCGCCATCACTAGGATCGTAAAATCCTATTATCGCGCGCGATTTATTATCCATCTCTCTCGGACGTTCACCGCGCTCCTCCGATTAATCGGATAGGGTTATTGATATTTTTATTGGTAGCTTCGCGCAGAATCAACGAACTGCGTCGATAAGCAATTAAGCGCAACACGGTGCATCGTGAGCGATCTCTTTCTCTCTAGGGCTGCGTTCAGAAACGTCATTCGAGTGCACCCAGGTATTATTTTATCTTTGTTTAATATTCGAGCAACAAGGATAAAATACTCTAATGTTTCTAAACAAAACCTAGAGAAAGATAATTCTTCATATGCTTTGACTCATAGTTGAAAAGTTGCATTTTCACATGATCACCGTGCGCAAGCATAAGCAATGGAACACATATTTTTTTCTAGAGGTAGCGTGACTCAATAGATTGTGACCTACAATCTATTGTAGTTAGCTTTGATTGCTAGCTGATTACATAGTTTCTCCTGAATAGTACCTTTTGCTCACTCTTTTGCTTTTCTTGTCGTATAAAGCATAAAGATAATCGTCTAATAGCGCAAACGAAAGAGAAGATTTTAATGCCCATCTAGAATTTAGTTTATAATAGCGCAATAAAAGGCCAAAGAACGATCATAGCAGGATCTTAGTGTTCAATAGCATTTCTTATGTAATTCTATATACATTTTCTAGTTCTTTAAATTGCGCACCGTTATTTTCGTGAAACGTAATTCTTAAATTGAATTAAAATATCACAATATTAAATTAACACAGCCACACAAAAAAAAGAAGTATCCGAGAGATAGATCCATGTATCCCTATGTATTTTACGGCTCTGAAACCGAATATGACTTCAGAATTGCGTCATCAGTTCAGGATTTTTTTTTCCTCAAAAAATTGCCAAACATTCCTTAAAATTACACTATTTTGAGGGTAAAAAAGAATCCTGATCTGATGGCGCAATTCTGAGGTCATATTCGGTTCCAGAGCCTCAAAATACATAGGGATACATGGGTCTAATCTCTCGGACATGACACTTTTCTTTTTTTGTGTGGCTGTGTAATCAATACTAATAATACTAATGCTAACAATCATTTACAAGATTCTCCCTCTCCAAAATTGTAAAGAATTTGTTACAAAAAATATACCTCGGCCAGAGTTTGAACCTAGACTTCCTACATTTCGAGATAGGCGTTTTAATTAGTGCAATCATCAAGACATACTGCTCGTTTACTAGAACAAAAATTAAAAAAAAAAACAAGGTTTTTAAAAAATGAAAATGTTTTGAATCAGTAAAACATTAAATCATTAAAATCATTAAAATATTTTTAAATACGATTTTGGCATAATGACTACAGCGGAATAAAAGGATTATTAGCTCTTCATTCAGTATACAGCTGAATTCTCATCTATGATAAAAATAAATCCTTAAAAACAATCTTTCTTGACTTATGACACTCTTGATGCAAAATTTTCTTTTCTTGTTTCTCTTTTCCGTTTTCAATTTTAGAAGCTCAATATTACGTAAATACCAATAATAAAATCTTCAAAGATCTGTTTTTTTCTTGCACACAATTTAAAAATACAAATTTTTGAGTTATTTCATTGTTTTAACAAATGAGCGATATGATAATTTTTCGTAACAAATTTTTTACATTTTGAAAGGGGGCAGAATCCAAGATCCTACTATGATATTGTTGGTCTTCTTACTATTTTAATTATATTATTATAAAGTAAATCCTAAATGGGCATAAAAAATAGTTCTCTTTCGTTTGCATTATTAGATTTTTATATTTTAGCATCGTTGCCATAATAATAATAGATGCTTGTTAACATCTATTATTAAATTGATTAATAATTTATTGTATTGTGATATTACTATTCTAATTGAATTTAAGAATTGCTTCTCAAGATAAAAAATAACAGCACGCAGTTTGAAGAATTAGAAAATGTATATATAAAATTATATAAGAAATATTATTGATCACTAAAATCACTTCTGCTATGACTGTCTCTAGATTTTAATTGTGTTATACATATCATAACAATCTGACCTTATTAGTTTATAATACTTACACTAGCGCTCACTAATTTCAATACACCACTCAAAAATCGTTGATTTTTCGGAAAGTAATGAATAATAGAAGCTATTTTGTGATGAATATAGATTTATTTAGGCAAATAAACATGTTTTGTATTTATGTATAATACATTGTTTACAAAGAAATGAAGCCTTGATTTCATTAAATTTTTCTTTCATCAAAGTATCCACCGAAGTTCTTTCACTGTGTATGTGTTGACGAATCGGTTTCAAAATAACATTGAGTACATATCTGATATTATTATGAGCACCTCGTGCATGACTTTGCACGCGTATTTTGTTTATTTCCAAGGATCAGATACTAACCAGCTGTTAGCCCCGTTTCTTCGAAAAGTAAAGTTTTCAATAATTTTTTTATAAATAATGTATAAATACGATGCAAGGGCTGATAGTGTTCATAATAGCAAGTAAACTTATTTCTGTGCAAAATATACGTATCACGTTCATCTTTTATGAAAAAATCAACGAATCTGGGAGTCTATTGAAATTAATGAGCGGTAGTGTATATTGCAATATACTCTTTATAATAAAGAAAATGATCTGGTAATGATAAAGTTGAAACTACGATTAAAGTTTAACTAATAGTAATGGTTGGCGAAACCGGTCATTATTGTACACTTAACAGCTTCCGCTTTCAACGCGTTTAGACAGCCATCTTCCTCTTTCACATTTTACTATTCTGCGCCCGTTTCTGGACGAAGATGCATTCGAAGTTTCTCGAGTTTCATGCGAGAACTTCATAAGCAGCAGTCCAAAGCGATTATACGACTGCAACAGTGTTCACTTCTCGGTAGTCTCTGCGACTGGCTGCTGCACGTGTGTACGTGCACGTGAATTTATTAACTAATGTAAATATGGTCGTTGCCGAAATTTATCGCGATGCGATGTCGGTGATGCGCCAGGAGCGGGATTTATACGAAGCGCAAGTTCTTGCGTACATTTATATATATATATATATATATACATAAGTGTCCGCACGAAACGCGGGGGACTCACAAGAGGATGTTTGATGAATGCGGTCACATTTTATGAGAAATTTCCGAGGACCTCGCGTAAATTCAGGATGGATTTCCTTGTAGAAAATAACTGTGAAGTCAATTTATTTTTATTTAAATAAAAAATGTCACGCCTGTATAAATTGAAATGTTTTTCCTCTTCTCTCAAATTCTTTCTCAAGTTCTTTCACATTCGACTTGGATCGGAAATGCGATCGAAGTATATCGCAAATTCGTTTCGCGAACATTCGCGGTGGCATACCTTTTGCGAGATCAACTGCGTAAGTCACCCCCACGACCGTTCTTAAAAATTCTTATCACGACCTGAGACAAGCCGAGTCCTGCTTCCGTAGGAGAGCCTTCTTCCGCGTTCCCATGGAAACCGTCTTTCTATCTCCCCTGGCCTCCTCTTTCTCCTTCCTTTCCCTTCTATTTCTCCCTTTCTCCCATTCTCTTTTCACCCCTGGCAGGAGCGGACCTATAATTAAACTTTAATCAAGTAATTAATGTCTATCCATTTTTACAATTCTATGTTGCATTTTAAACAAACGGCTGAAACGGGCGATCTATTTCAAATTTGAATTTATATATTATCTTATACGCATTTATAACATAAAATTAATTTTATAACTTCTTAATTTAGGTTTATTAATCTTTATTTTATATTCGTAGAAGGGTGTAATCACACTCATTTATGTTACATGAATGTAATTTGCATTTTTTTTTAAATTAAATCTTAAACATTATTAATTTCCGGCTCGATAAAGTAATCACTCGCTTCTAAGATTTGTCAATAAGCAAAGTAAATTTAAAGACGTGCCCAACGACTTATAAGCTTCCATTTATTTCAAAATGGAGAGTAAAGATAAACAGGCTTTATTTATTTCCTAAAATATTTGTTTCCCGTATTACGTCGAAAATTGCTTTGGTAAATTATTTAAACTACATGGGAACCTAAATACCGCTGCCTTAGGGTCTCCAGAATTCTGAATTCGTCACTGTCTCTTATTCTCGCTCTTCTTCTCTCCCTTGCTTTCTCCCGTGCACCCTCGCAGCGTAATACGCCTTTCACAGTTAGCGCGCGACGCCCGGTATCGACCGAGGGTGTATACCCCCTCTCTCCGGGCTTTTCTCCACCATCACCCCCATTCCGCTGGTTCCAGTGCACCCTTGCGTTGCACACGAGCGCTCTCAACCTTCCAGCATCCTCCAGCCTCCCCCCTCCCTCCGGGCCTACTACCCCCTACTACGCGCCACTACGATAGTACTATTCGATTCATAATAACAAAGAACACGCGATAGCGTACTCGCGAGTAGCTTTAATTCACGACGAAGCAGACGGCGGTTCGATGGCCGCTCTACACTGAAAGAACGATTTTGTTGAAAATACAGATATGGAAATAATTATGTTAGATCATTAAAATAATTGCATTGCACTGAAAAAAGTATTTGGTAATTACCAAATTTAGTAAAGTTACTAAATTTGATAATAGTTACTAAATCCATTTTTTAGTTCAATGTAATTATTTTAATGATCCAACATAATTATTTTCATATCTGTATTTTCAACAAAACCGTTCTTTCCATTTCTTTCAGTGCTCTCTTTCGACGACTCATTCTATCGCGCTTTATTCTTCACTCTATACAGTAGGGGGATTTAAATTATTAATCACATGTACAGAGATACAGCACCGATTTCTATGTAATTATTACAATGTAAGATACTCGTATAAACATGCTGAAAGTATAAGCGGACTTATTCTTTCTCTCTAAATTCTTTGAAGTGGAATCTCACTCTAAAGAATGAAAATTCTTTAGCTAGTCTTGAAAAAGAGTTGCTGAATTTTCACTCTTTAGAGTGAGATTCCATTTTAAAGAAGTGAGATTTCACTCCAAACTATTTAAAGAGTTAACTTCGTCCTTATTCTTAAGAACTATTTTGCCACAGATTATAGCTTACATCAAATTATGCATCAGTTTAAAAAGTTCAAAGTTTTCTTTTATATAGTAATAAAAGTTTTATATTCATAATTATATTTTATTTTACATTGTAATATCTCATGACAAGAAATTACTACATCTATTTAATTTTTATTTTTAATATTCTTTATATTACGAGGTTTTTTTCAATCAGAGTCTGTAAATAGATTTTGTAAAAAGCTTTTACAAAGAAAAATTATTATACGATTTAAGATAAGATATAAATCATGACTAATTATTACTTCGTCCATAATCGACCAGTTTATTCAGCTCTTCCGAAAACAATTCGAGATCATATATAATTAATTTTATCCTTTTCAGATTTATATCTATCTTTAATAGAATTGTTTTATTTTTTAATAGACTACTTCGGATTCTTCATGAATTCCTTCTATAAATTTATAATCATATTAATTATAATCTATAAATATTGTATATAAAATGAATTCATGAAAAATTCCAGATATTTTTTTGATTGGCGATTTAAAAAAAATATTCTTTTATGTTAATTTTTATTTCATCAATTTGTGTGCCATTTGAATGACCGATCTCTGTATTATAGTCTTCATCTTCACTTGAAAACGCTCGTAAATCGTAACAGGTAATCTCAACTTTGTCGCATAGAAGGCAAGCTATAATCAGGGGTGAGTTATGGCATAATTAGCACATTTCCTGGTTCCGGGTAACGGCCACCTCCTCACGACGAGTGTACACTCGCAAGAAGGAACTCGAGTTTGCAGAGTGGGCAATTAGTGTAAAGAGCTGTTCTTTCGAGAGAAGGGTTTCCATTGGACTAGCTTTATACCTGAATTCGAAAATTTTGTATTAAAGCTCACAACCCAGAACCTCATTTCTTTAAGCTGACTATTTTCTCATATCTAATGAAAATTTTTTATCGGATATTGTTCGAACTTGGAATAATTCCAAAATTTCCAAAGAAAGAACTTTAAGCAATTTAATCAATTAGAAATTACCGTTTTAAGGCCAGGTTCTACTTCTTTTGGTCATTTTCAGAATTTTTTTCGCATCCATAGAAAGGAGTTAGAAATTCGAGACTTTTTGCACGTTATTTATTACACTTTAAAACGTATAAAAATATTTTTTGTAAAGACAAAATTTAAAACGACAGCTGTCATATCGGTTCAAGCAGCTGTTTTAATTTACACGGTCCAACCTCGAACAGGATTCTCTCTGTAAAAATTGTATGACACAAAATTGCAGGAAAGTTTACTAAAAAATATTACATTTATTGGAGGATAAACCACAATGTAAAGTAAAATATTAAAAAATTTCAAAATGGCGGCTTATCAAACTTTAAGTTTATTTTTTTAAGTTCGTTTTTTCCAAATTCAATGCTATGCAAAAAATCCTACTTTTTTATATTTTATTCTCTCTCTATTGAGATTCATTCTCCAATAAAAAGTATTTATTCATCATACAATTTGGCCAGATTTAATCGGTTGATCGGTTCAGAATATAAAAAAAAACATTCCGAGAAAAATGCGTTTAAAGTTAAAGGTACTGAACATCAGATAAAGTTACATACTTCTTAGCCACTTCTTCTTACCCACTGTTATCGACCAAAAATGTGCCTCGCAAATCTGTACTTTCTATTTGAAGAAAAGCGGAAGTTTCCACAACAAACATTTAAATTGGCCGAGTAAGTCGACTTTATCCGATCATGTCACGTCAATGCATCATTACGTTCAACAAGCCATATCTTCTTAAATAACTCGAATACCGTAAAATTGCTTTACGTGTAGGCTAATCTACACATCTTAACCCTTAAACACACCAATCCCGTAAAATACGTAAACACATTTTCGGGTCTGGGAGACTTTTTCAATTTTGAGAAGCTATAACTTTGATTACAATCAATATTTTTCAACAATTTTTTTTCCAAATGAATGTTTAGAATCTCAGAAATGTGACTGCACAATCGGCATTTCCGAAAAATAATTGTGAAGTTATAAAGGAAAAACCATTAAGCAGAAATAAAAAATTGTTCAAAAATCCACTTTTTCTTTAAAAAATTATATCTTTGCAACAAAAAACTATTAAAGACTTTAAAATATGGCGTTTTAGAGCTAAAGAGTCATACTTTCAAAAAAATTTGGCATTGCTATTCCTTTTAAAAAGTATAATTATATAACAAGAAGAATATGAGGTATTTTTGAGTGTCTAAAAATCCACTTTAAAAAAAATCATATCTTTACAACAAAAAACTTTTAAGGACTTTACAATACGGCGTTTTAAAGCTAAAGAGTCATACTTTCAAAAAAAATTATGTCATTATCATTTCTATCAAAAAATATACTTATGTAACAAGACGAATATGAGGTATTTTTGATTAACTCGTGTCTAAAATTGAAAATTGATGTTTCATGATATATTTCGAAGAAGCTTCCTTTTCTACAGCACTATATAGTATTCTAACTTTAGACAGAGTATATGCGAGTAACATTCGCGAACGAACCTGTTCGAACGTGTTTTGTCCAGTTTTTTTTATGTAAGATTACTCACAAAAAAGTTTCGCTCAGACACAATGGTAGTAATTCCACAGACCCCAACGAAACGTTGCTGCCGTACTGTTCGAATTCTAGGTTACCAATAAAGTTGATCAACCATATCAATCGAAAGAGATTTCAAACTTTTTTTACCCCCTGGTCAGAACCTCCTATCTCATTCCGTCTTCACACAGCAAGCGTTCAAAACATCATATGGGGTCTCTCCGATCCATTCGTGTGTTTAAGGGTTAGAGATGTAAAAAATGTACAGAAAAAAAATCTTTTTTTCCTTTTTTTCTCTCTTTCTCTTTCTCTCTTTTTTTTTTATCAAAAGAAGTATAACCTATGATATCCTGAAATAATGAACATCTTATTTGAAAGAAGCGTAAAATGATTTCATGTCATAAATGTACGTCATAACTATTCTCGTAAAATACGATTGTTTCGCATAATCAGTGAAAGGGAAATACATAGATATATAGATGGCTGATGTTCTATTCTCCACCACAATTTTCATGTTCCTCATTGAATGTCACCATATTGGAAAGACTGTGCTCACGCAATACGTGTCTTAAGGCGCGCATTTACAATTGTAACTTGTGGACGAAAAGAGCAGAAGAGTAACGCGATTCTTCACTTGCGATCATTGTACATATACATATATTTTAAATAATTATTAAATCATTATAAGCGTGTTAGAGCATATACATATATGAATATATAAAGTAGATTATGTGTGTGTACTGTATGGATGTATGTATGTGTCTTGATGTCATATCTCCCCGCAATATTTTCGTACCAAATTAAATGCAAGAATTTTTCATTGACATAAGTTACTGTTGATAATTGTTATATTGTTTTTGAATGTGAGATGAAGACACAATAATCCATCAACCCAGAGAAAAACAACTTCAAGAAAAGTACATACAATGTAAATAAAAGTAATGCAATATATAATGCAATACTTACTTGTGATATAATGATGTAGATTCGTGCCTTCTCGTATTATTACAAAAGCAGCACCGTCTCATTTTAATTTATAGAAGCAAAACTTATTGCATAAACAGCTGTAAATATTTTTGTAAACAGTTTTTTTTTTTTAATTTTGTCTCACTTCGGGCACGTCAACTTGACTGAACTCTTGTAAATAAGGCGAGTTTTTTAATTCATTGATTGATCAACCGCATTATATGCAAATGCGGCTTTTACAGAACAAAGTTGTATTTGCGCATAATGCGATAGATCAATTGATGAATTAAAAAACCCGCCCATAGTCTAACCTAGAGATTAAGGGTGCGTTCCACTTGGTGCTCACAACGCTCGCGAGCATTATTTATCCTTGTTTAATATTTGACAAACAACAAGGATGGAATGATTTCATGAGCGTTGCGAGCGTTAAGTGGAACGCGCCCCAATTCTATGGGTGATGTGTTATATAACCTAATTAATATAAGTTTCACGACGCTGGTTTGATTCTCAAACTGTCAAAAAAAAAGAAAAAATTCTACGGCTGAATGCGCGAGCGTGAGCACTGTCTTTCCAATATGGCGACATTCAATTAGGGTCACAAATTCGACGCAATCAGCAATCTATATATCTATGGGGAAATAACTTCTTATGCACGCATATTCATGACATACAATAAGGATTAATCAGCGTATCGTTTACAAAGTTTTGCGCAGTTATATCATATACCATTTATATGCAAACTTGCCTTCGTAGCCAAGTACTCCGATAGTACTGTAACAAATCATCTCAAGTTCCTTCTTGCAAGCATGCTCGATCGGCGAATCAAATGGGGTCGAAATGATTTGTCGGATAGGAAGGGTTGATTCGGAATCGCGGTTGTGGCATCGTGTTATTCGGTGGTTGGGTTCTTGCCGCCTGCCCGATAAGAACCGACCCAGATTCACGTTGTATCTTTGACATTTCCGTGGACGGTGCGCATTGAGGAAGCGCATCTTGCATGCGCAACTCATCCTCTTGTCCTCTTGAATACGCGACGAGTTTCGCCGATCGAGAACTTTCGGCCGTAAGTAGAAGCCCCGGTTGTTCCACTTCGGTAACGCAGAAGACTGGCCGTCGACGGTGAATTGCGGATTGCTGTCGGCCGTGCAAGCTTTACGACGGTATCGCGTAGTCGAGCTCCGTTTTATGCACAGGGCGTGTCCGACGTTTCTTCCACGTTTCTCTCTCACGTTGCAATACATCTCTAACTTCTCTCTGTACATATTACGTTAGAGGTCTTGCTTTAAAAATATGGTTATGTGGTTAAAATTATAATATCTTAAGTATTAATACAATGCTATGTTTAATTCCCGAAAAATAAAGAGCTATAGCTTTAGGAGACCTGTCTATATTAGTGACTTTTCCCTCTCACTCTCTTTTTCTCTCTATTTTAAAAAATTTTGACTATTATTTTTTACAAATATATTAAAATATGTTGTACTGAAAATATCGAATATGTATCTACTAGCTCTGTAAAAAGATAAAGTAACTCTCTCGTTAAAAGAAAGTTAATGGACCTATTCTGTTGTTTTGACTAAAGTTTCGTATTATAATTTTATAATTTTATTATAATTTTATAATACGAAACTTTAGTCAAAACAACAGAAAAGGTCTATTAACTTTCTTTTAACGAGAGAGTTACTTTATCTTTTTACAGAGCTAGTAGATACATATCCGATATTTTCAGTACAACGTATTTTAATATATTTGTAAAAAATAATACAGTCACTAATATAGACAGGTCTCCTAAAGCTATAGCTCTTTATTTTTCGGGAATTAAACATAGCATTGTATTAATACTGGTAAAAACATGATATTCTTTGATAATTAAAAAAGTATAATATAATTTAGAATAAAATTCATATGTCTTTTTTTATATAAAATCTGTTAAAAATTAATTCTTTAAAAAAATATATATAAAATGCGCTTGATTTTCTTTTGCATAGTTTAAACAAACAATGGTGAGTACTTACATTAATGATAATATCAGATTATTTTACATGTTTGTTACACATAAAACTTTATATTTTTCTTCTTTTCTCATACGGTTTTAAAATCGGAATGCAGTGTAAACTAGCAGCATCGCTAAGACAGATTATAAGATAGTAGAAAACATATAAAATAGAATAAAAGGCACAGCATTATGAAAGATTAAATTAATAACCTAATTTTTCTTTATATTATTGTGTTACACATTGCATCTTGCGGAATAGCATAAGGCATAAAACAATTGTATAAATCGACAGAAAAACAATTTATGCACATAAATTATTACGTCATTTAAAAAAGAATGACATTCGCAAATTTTATTTATAAATATTATTTCTAAATTGTTTACACGCCGTATATCCCACCCCTAATAGATATTTGTAAAAATACAGAAGTTTTTAAAAGTTTTTTTCAAATAGAAGAAAATAAATATTTCACATTTCTAATTTTTTTATAGTTGAGACATTTTGAAGTTCTTATATTAGTTATTTCTTTCTTCATTTTTCATAATTTTCATTTTCCTTAAACATACTAAATAATGCTTGATAAATTAAGTTTCAGATAAATGTAGCATTGTATATCGAAGTTGTCCTATTGCAAAAATTGAAAACAATTTTATAAAAATTGTTACATTATCTTATTAAAGACATTTTCTAAATTGTATAATATTTGTTTCTAAAGTTTTATCTTTAGTTTTTGTTTAAAAAATACCATCCAAACAAAATTATATTTTGGTATCGGTGATCTTGTATCTTTTTCTATATTTAAACAATTTTTTATTTTTTAATTACAATATTTTAATTGTATTTTTCTATATACAAAGTATATAAACACATGTTTATTAATTTGTTTTTTTTTTTTTTTTTTAAATAAAAAAGTCATCAGTATTTTAATACCTACGAAGAAAAGTTTTCAACTACTGTTGTTCATGTAAAGAGACTTGCAAAGGAAAAAAAAGAGTAATGACAAAGCATAGCACTCTTAAGCGTAACGCAAGAGTTACAGAGCTTCTATTATTGCAAAGCAGCGGCCGATGAGCCTCCGAGATTACACTCTCCTGGGGGATGTTTCATCTCTCCCTCCCTTTTCCCCCATATTTACCCGTCGCATCGACTTCCACGCTTTCACGTTTTATCAGCGGAATTACATTTTCCTGGCGGTTCAACGCTCGAAATGTGCAAGCTTGCGTCGCTGTTATATGCAGCCGATGTAGCGGCTAGACGTTTAATTTGTGAAGTTATTAAAATATATAATCATTTTTTAACGAGTTATTTTAACGAGTTTCGAGAATGTTAATAAAAAAGAAAGTCTTATTTCTCAAATACATTATTTTAATAAAGTTTTAATTGAATTTGCGGTCTTAAAAAATGCCACAAAGGAGTAATGTTTAAACACCGTAAGAATCAAATAATTTTTTACTAGAAATATCGCACCATTCATCAAGTCATTCGTTACCAAACGTTTCGTACGTGCAAAATAAATCGTGAATACACTTTACGATGTGTTTCCCATACGAAAGGACGACGGTTTGGCAATTTTACCGAAATTCCCCTTTTTTAGCCCAAGTCCTCCTCGCTCCTCGTAGGAAACTCAATTAGCGATCTCATAGAATTAATCCGCGGCTGCGGCGGGCTGCACTCAAACGAGATCCTCGAGGTCACATCGTGCACAATGGAAAGAGTAACAGAGCTGATTGGCGTTCGCGCAAATAACTTCGTTACGAGTTTCGTCACGAGCGCGGTTTGCGTGGATTTAGCTCCTGTGGCGTCTATCGAATCAGCCGTCCCGGTATTATCTCTCTTTTTTTTCCAAGTTGATTGTCGAAAAGTTTTAGGAAACGTTGGCGCTGTCACGATAATATTTGCGTCTGGCGCATATGAAACTGCGACGCTTAATTAAGTGAAAAAGTGGGCACGTAATTGAAACGATGCATCGTGGTTTTAAAAACGTTGACGGCAAAGACTACGCTATTTATATTTCTGAAAATGTACAGAATGTAAATAAATAAGTGTCAAATATTCTAGAGATGTGTTTCCGTCAATCAAAACGAAAAAAAGCATATAAATATGGATCTAGAAATGCATAGTATTTGAGAAAGAAGAAATTTTATAATGTAACAGTGGAATATCTTGAACACGAAGCAATTGACAAAAAATATTTCAGACAAAATTGTATGAATTGTATAAATAATAATAAAAATAATTTTTCAAAGTTATATAAATATTTTATTTTTAAAATTATATGATTTTTTTTACATAATATGATGTTTCTAGTTATTCTGCATATAAAACTATTAAGCTATTAAAAAATTTGTTATCTTGAAGGAAATTATTAAATAATGGTTATTTATTATTTTAATAAACCTCGATCATTAGAAATTAATTAGTATTAATTTCTTTAATTTTTTACACATGTATATTATAATATTTTAACAGATATATACAATGTATATATACACACAAAGTCATTTGCAGAATGTTTTGAATGCATGCAATAATTTAATATTTCACGTTTGAGTTACCTCAATTAAAATTAAACTTGTAATGGTTAACCGATTAAAGATAGCGCGAATAAACTGTCGCGAAAAATTATCAACGGGTGCAGACGGTGAAAACACAAAACACAAAACTCTGATAATTAATCCGAATATAATTAATTGCTTTGCTGTTTTCGATTACGCAGGTTGTGACGCCGCAGAAGTGTGGGGACGTCTACCTATACGACCTTCCAGCAAATCGTGGAAGTCCCGCTCCATCCTCCAGACACGATTCACCCCTCAACTCGACGAACAATGAGCATTCGCACAATACGGGTACGGTATTATTCACAAACTAAACATTCCGCCTATAGCCGAATGGTGGACGTGATAAAGCCGTCTGCTGAAGCTTATGCTGTAACTGAGATATTGATTAACTTCGCGACTATATTCATAGTTTTTAGAGTGGTTAATAATCACTAATTTTTAATCAGAATTGCAGATGAGATACAAATTCCAGTTTTGGAGTTAATTTACAAGCTTTTAATGGTTTTAAATATTGATCCGCTCACGTTATATCCTGCTCTGATTTAGATTAATAATAAATCAAAATTAACAATAAATCAATTTTTATTATTCCAGTTTCTAAAAGATATTCTTTTGCACAGTATATAAGAATTGTAAGAAAAAGAAATTACAGAAAAGTACAGAATTTTATATAAAAAATGTATGTTTAATGAAAGCTCTTTGTGGATTTTATATCGATATATGTATTACTTTGTACACTGAGAAAAAAAAGTTGTTAACTATAATAGCTGAACTAAATTTTTCAACTTGATTGAATTTCTTCAGTTCAAATATTTAAGTCAAATACATAAATATTTAAACTGAAAAAATTTAATCCAGCTGAAAAATTTAGTCAAGTTAATAACTTCTTTCTGAGTGTAGTATTCTTTATTATCATAGCTTATTATCACACTAAACAAATGTTAACTTTATTCTTCTCCGTAAAAAATTTTTTATATATAATTTATATAGTTATATATAATTATATACAATT
>QKQZ01011672.1:0-23564 GCA_003595255.1 Solenopsis fugax | reverse complement strand
CACCGCCGACGCCGCCGCTGTATGACGTCATTGCCGGATGCTGTCATCGCGCTCGCGGTCGCTCCGAGATGAGATCTCGACGCGCGCGAGTCATCCCGTGGAGTTTGCTCCGGCTTGCTCCGGCTTCCGTCAGGCGTACATGACACAGCGTACACTAGAAAAAAAAAAACATTGTAGTGGTGGCAACTATAAGGGGACAACTATACAAATTTTGTTAATAGAATTATAATGTATAGTTAAGTAAACTATATTATAGTTATTGCAACTAAGTTAATGCACAGAAAAAAAAATTAGTATCATATCAATAAATCATTGTTTCATATATAAGCAAGAATATAAAATCTCCTTGGAAGTATTTATAATCTGAAAGAGACATCATTTGCTAACATAAAGAAATTTTGTTTCTTCATGTAAGCAAATTATGTCTGATCAAGATTATCAAATTCTTCCAAGAAGATTTTATATTCTTGCTTATATATGAAACAATGAATTGTTGATTTGATAGTCATTTTTTTCTGTGTGGCTAAGAGAGCTAATAAAAAATAGTTGTAATATACTATATTATATAGTAACTAGATAGTTAAGTATAACTATATTATATTTATTGTAATTATTTATTTACTATATAATATAGTAAATAGATAGTTACAATAAATATATTATAGTTTACTTAACTATATATTATAATTCTGTTAACAAAATTTGTATGGTTGTCCCCTTATAGTTGCCACCACTACAATTTCTTTTCTCTTTGCGTATATACGTCTTTTTCAGATTTTTTCTAAATATTTGACATTTTAGGCAAATTAATGTCAAAGACATAAATAAAAATAATTGTTGCCGATAGAATGTAGAAAACTTGATTAGATTATGTAAAACTGTCCACTTTATGTAACGAGTGTTAAATATGTAGAAAAGATTTTTTTTTAGATTTTTATGAATTTTCTTATCTACCGTCTTTAACAGGAAATAGTTATTTGAATTGTTAATTTAAAAGCATTTAAAAGTGGAGTAATTGCTATCCGGTTTATTATTAGAGATAATTAGAAAACGAAGAATCTAATCGTGATGTATAATAATAATAAATAAGTTTACCAGTTTACAAATTACATTTTTAAATCAATAAATTTAATAGCATTAATGACATGCTATTATTACGTAATCGTTTCATGTACCGCTTTATAGTCGAGGTAATCTGAGATCTGAGACACGTACAATCGCGATTCGGCACGACTGTCAGGAGATGAATTTCCTGAGGCTGGATCATCGTCATATTATTCTCCTGTCGTCACAGACGGGAAGAGGAGGATGAAGAGATTGACGCACCACGACCTCCTCAAGGTAAACCCACGTGCCGTCTTCGGGCACGCGAGTTCGCTTTTGTTATTTGTGTCTTGTACAGTCACACTGAGAAAAAAAATTTGTTGAAGAACTAAAACATTTAGTCCGATCAACTAAATATTGGGTTAATTCAACAATTATTTAGTTGCATAAGGAAAAGTATAGCTCATTCATGTCAATCATTCAAATTTTTTAAATTAAGAATTAATTACCAATTCAATATTTATTTAATTGAAAGTATCGGATTAAATATTTTAGCTTTTTGACAAATCTTTTTCAGTGCAATTAAAAGCTGGTCGAATCATTTCCATCGCAAAGCCAGCTTTATTAACAACTAACAATTACACAGAAAAAAATTAGTATCAAATCAACAATTCATTGTTTCACATATAAGCAAGAATTCTTATATTCTTATATGCTTATATGCTTATATGCTATTATTCTTGCTTATATTCTTTATATTAATATAAAATCTTCTTGGAAGAATTTATAATCTAAAACAGACGTAATTTGCTTACATGAAGAGAAAGATTTAAACAAGAAACAAATTATGTTTGTTTAAGATTATAAATTTTTAAAAGAAGATTTTATATTCTTGCTTATATACGAAACAATGAATTGTTAATTTGATATTTTTTTTCTGTGTAACTTTCATTAATCATTGGCTTGAATAAAAGAAGAACGATCGAAAGTCTCTCTTGCCTTGTGAGTTATGCCTTAAAGTTACATGTTAAAGCTGCTCACAAAAGCCGGCGAAAGTTCGATTGTATTCGGTTCTTTTTCACTATCAGGAATTAATCTGGTCACGATTGAAGCTTAATCCATCTTTCATTAATTTAACAGAGCGCCGAGTATTCATGAAATTTTCATTTCTACGTGATGTTTTGGAAACTCCTCTGGTGTTCTCTTCCAGGTCCCTGAGGATTAAATTCTCACGTGCCGCCGCGTCAATGCCCCGCCGTTGAACGGGGACTGCGACGTGAATGAACGGCTAACTCGCAGCGGAATGTTCGCCGTGAGGCTTGGATGGCACCGGCAAGGCCGTAATTCACACGTTTGCTAAAGCGAGATACAAGCTGGAACTTTGCGGAATTATTTACTTACTTATTCTCAAATATTTCAAGTTCAATTGCAGAAATTTATTAATCAATTTTTAATTAGAACTGCTTCGAGAGAAGAGTCTGCGGGATCACTCTCGTTTCGATCGGGTCCACGATCATTTATCGTGGGAAATTAAGTAAGAACTTGTAATTAAGTTTAATTGATTGGAGACGAAGGCGAGCTCACGTTGGGATTTCGGATTCGGACGAGCCGTCGCTGATTGTGAGTTATGCCGGCTCGTTAACGGTCTGCTGCCGTATNGAGCCGACGTCACGGCGAGCGAAGGTATTCCGGACGTCGCCGTCGCGAGACCGTCGGTTAACCTGGCCCAGAAACCGAGCCGGAACTGCTGGTGGAATCAATGACCTTGGGCGCGCGAGCACTACTCATGGTCACCGGCCCCGGGAGGAAAGTTTCAGCATCGAGAGCTTTCGACGACGACGACGACGACGACAATGAATTCACGTCGACGATTCTAGTCACTGTACTAGATCGTAGTGATATAAATAAAAACTTACTGTTAACCACTTGACGAATCGCCATTTTACACAGAGAGAAAAAATTGGTGGCAACTATAAGGGGACAACCATACAAATTTTGTTAATAGAATTATAATATATAGTTAAGTGAACTATATTATAGTTATTGCAACTAAATTAATGGTTAAGAGAACTAATAAAAAATAGTTGTAGTATACTATATAATAAAGTAATTACAACTATTTTTTTTATTAGTTATATAGTTAAATGAACTATATTGTATTTATTGCAACTAAGTTAATGGTTAAGAGAACTAATAAAAAATAGTTGTAAGATACAATATAGCAATTACAACTATTTTTTATTAGTTCTCTTAACCATTAACTTAGTTGCAATAACTATAATATAGTTCATTTAACTATATAACTAATAAAAAAATAGTTGTAATTACTTTATTATATAGTATACTACAACTATTTTTTATTAGTTCTCTTAACCATTAATTTAGTTGCAATAACTATAATATAATTCACTTAACTATATATTATAATTATATTAACAAAATTTGTATGGTTGTGCCCTTTGTACAGTTGTCCACTACAATTTTTTCTCTCAGTGTACCTGACTTTTACTTTAAACGAAGAATTTGTCACCATGTTACTGAGAAGATGGTTTAAAAAATTTATATATAATACATTTTTTAAAGTGATCATTTTATATTCTAATTAATGCTGGCTGCGCAATAAGTATTTGACTCCTATTAGCCCGTTTGCATCTTAGCCTAATATTTCATTTTTAAATCGATTCTAATATTGTACACAATGTATAAATTTGGCTCCACAGGATTGTTTATTTTCAAGTCAATTAAGACTCTGGAAGATTGCAAAGTCAGTAAAATAAAAAATGTATAGAGTAATATATAACTGAGTAATTAAATATTTCATTACAGTATGATATTTAGTTATAAAACTAAAGAAATTAAATACATTGAAAATTATCGCAGATATTATAGTATATAAACATCACAGGTCGTGTCACAATTATCGTTTCATTTATTGCTGAATGTTTACATTATTATGTTGTGTTATTAAGAATCGAGGCATACGTTGTTGTTTTGTTATTGAATATGAAGCATTTCGCAGACCGTTGCTAACCGTTTGCTTTAGTTCCTCTCCACATCCAATATTTTAACATTATTCCAATCCATCTCAATGGCCAAAATGTACTGTTAAAAGTGTTATGAAATTCAATGTATTTTTTAGGCCACACATTAAATTTAATGTATCTATAACTCGGAATATATTCGGAAGAGGATTTTTATCTGCTCTAATTAAGCTTGTTTGCGTTATAAAACGCTATAATCTAGTCTTAATATCACTGATAATACTTTCAAATCTTTCAGAAATATTTCGGATGTAAAGTGATGAAATAGTGAAACCAAAAAATTCTTTTCTCTGATTCGTTCGTGTTCAGGAAGTATTCAGATCGTGTTAGAGGTAAATTGGTCGAAATAATAAAGAGAAGTTTGATCGAAACGGTGCCGTTTCGTTAAAGAATGAAATTTCGTTCGCGTCCCGCTGAGAGGGCAGGAATTCGGATCGCGTCGCGAATCTCGAAACGGCATCCGTGTTTCCCGTGCGAGGTAAAAATCGTTAAGCCGAGAGAGAGGTATATTCGGCTCTCTCGCGTGACGTGAAATGAAATCACGTCGGAATCACGCGTGTACGGTTGACGCACCGTGTCCGGCACGCGAGTGACGTACGTGCGTGCGTACTCTCGCGCCGCAAGAATGCGAATTTCCATTGCTATCCGCTACGAGATCGCGTTTAGAGATCCAGGCCAGTTCCGCCTCCTCCTCATCGAAATACGTCGTCCCGCTCTGTAATTTCTCTCCTCGCGGTGTGAATACCGCGCGAACGCTACTTTCCTTTGACCGCCATCGATTCTAGTTTAGCACGATAGTTAGATTAGCTAGCTAAACTGAAGATTAGATTAGATTAGCTCGCTATACAAAAGTCAAATCTTCGAAGGAATGTCAATGACAATCGGACAGGTCTCGATGAACGAGAGGCCGCTTTTACACCGCGCTCGAGATTATTAAATTTCTAATTAAATTTGGGAAGTTTTTCTACAGTGCCGATTTAAGGCATATTGAAACGAAAAATTACGATACACGAATAAATAAATGGAGTTTAAATAATCGAAAATCGTTTAAATAATCGAAAATTAAGCGATTTATTAATTTTCGGGAAACACGCAGAAAAAATTCTTGAGATTATACGTTTAAAAGCGATTTTTTTAATCTGATCATTTCCTTCTTTGCAAAAATTACACAGGGCTCCGTGGTTTTTTTGTTTGAAAAAAATTTATCATTTCCTATGTATTTTTGCGCGCTGAACACGAATCCGGCAAGTAAATTGCTCCATCACGTCAGGTTTTTGAGAAAAGTATGGTTAAAGGTGTCAAAAACGACGTTTTGAATATATTCGTGATTTTTTTGCTAGCAAAGTAAATTTTTTTTTCTACTTCCGCTTACGCTGTCTTAAAGTGTCAACTTTTACCTTTAAAATAGATTTTTTTAACGCCATACGTCTTTTTTTACCGACTTAATCTCTGTGTAGTGTGTAGTCATTCCATGACCAATATTTTACTGGTCGATGTGGTTTCCGTTGTTTGAATAAAAGTTACCATTTTCCATATATTTTTGCGCGCTGAACACGAATCTGGTAAGCAAATTGCTCTATTATGTCAGATTTTTGAGAAAAATGAGGTTAAATGTGTTGGTCGTGACGTACGTGATTACACAGAGATTAAGTCGGTAAAAGAAAAACGTGGCGTTAGAAAAAATCTATTTTAAAGATAAAAGTTGACACTTTAAGATGGCGTAAGCAGAAGTAGAAAAAAAATTTACTTTGCTAGCAAAAAAATCACGAATATGTCAAAAAACGTCGTTTTTGACACCTTTAACCACACTTTTCTCAAAAATCTGACGTGATGGATCAATTTGCTTGCCGGATTCGTGTTCAGCGCGAAAAAATACATAGGAAATGATAAATTTTATTTAAACAACAGAAAAGAAGTCTAAAAACGGAGCCCTGTGTTATTATTGAGTTGAATTTATTTTAAAGTTTTGCAAACAAAACTTCAATATCAATCAATAGTTATTTAAAAATTCCTTAAAATTACTCCATAATGTTGTGTAACGAAATAAACGAAATAAAAATATGTATTATAATATTATTTATAGGTTTTTGCTAAAATATTCCGCATTAAAATAAGAAAGTGCTAGAAAAAAGTAAAAATATCGCGTTCATTAAAATTCTTATATCATTTTTTAATAAGCGTCGTAATTAAAAAAAGATTAATGAAAATTAATGAAAATTGTATGTTTGCGATTTAAATTTTAAATTCCCCCGAGAACTTTAAATTTATCTCTTTCGTCGACCTACAGATGGCGACACAAGAAAGCGCTCGCGGATCACGTGATCTTGTAAATACCTTGACGTGACACGTGCTCGCGCTCCGGTATATTTTTAAATGTCAAACAGCATATTTGTTACAGTAATTAAGTCATGACAACTAATTGTTTCGTCTGCGGAAATGTCGGCTCACGCTACAAATGTCCAACGTGCAGGGCACCATAGTAAGTGTAATTACTTGCAGATTATATCTATTTGAGGTTATGTGCGTTTTCTGCGAAAAATGCGAAAATATTCTGTATGAAATTGAAATATTTCTTTAACAATTGTTATCTTAATTTTTGGTAATACAAGAGAATAATAGTAAATGTGTCATCTCTAACAACAAGTGATCGAAAGGATCTTTTTCGAATTTAAATTTTTCTTGGACTTTAATTATTCTTCGACTATATAGTTTAATCAACTTTTATTTATTCTCTTGTATTGCATCAGGCATCTATATTCTATATTTTTGTATTTTTTACGATTAATTAGATCAATATTCCTGTGTACATTTTAGTTGCTCTGTGGGATGTTGCAAAAAGCATAAGGCTCAACCTTGCGAGCCTCTAATCTCACCTGAGAAATCCAAGGAACATCAAAGCGTCAATAAACGGAAGTATGATTTTCCAACGGAAGACACGGTGCCCGTGGAGAAATTATGCCAGTTACATAATAGCAAGGAACTGAAACAGTGCCTTGAGAATCCCCATTTACGTAACATTATGAAGGCAATTGTGAATAGCTCAAATCCCACTGAGGTGATTGCATCAGCCATGAGAGAACCCATATTCGCGGAGATGGCTGATGCCTGTCTGAAGATTGTGGAACCACCGGACGATGCTAAGCCATGCTAAGCAATTTCTGAGTGTATGTTGCATCAAATAAGACTGTGATACATTAAAGAAGAACATTATACATATTTTGTAATACAACCTATAAATATATTTTACTGATTGTATAAAAATGTCGAAACGGGGAAAATGTTCTTTTTTTTATTTAAATATTTATGTACATCGTAAGAGTAAGTGGAATATAAAAATTTATTTCAGACGGATGCAAAGATGATATAAAGATGATATAATTTTTTTTTTCATACGAACGAACATGAATGATTCTTAGATGAATAAATGGAAAGTTTACATTTTCCTCGTGGACACAAATGATTTTGTGATGTAATATACGTACATTAGGTGAATAATCCTATATTAAGTTACTGGTGCGATCTTTACGTATTGATGTACAAAACGAATAAAAGGCAATTTTGTCAAAAATTAAGATTTGGCGAAACAATCCTCGCACTCCAATTTTTCTTTTTTCCTTTTTTTAAAATTCAGAATTCTAAGTGTTGAGAATAATAGGATGAAATATAATCTTCAACATCTTCGGGTGTCTGCGCGCCGTCCAGTTCGATGGCGAGGGCATGATATCTTCTCCTAACATGATGAGCTGCCATTTTCGGCTGTCTGTCTCTCGTAAAGATGCCCTTTTTATTGCCACCTACTCTAGTATACGCTGCAAACGTCAATGTGTGTGAATATTATTAATAAAAACCGTTTTTAGTCAGATCTTTCCACAGCAAATTGATCTTTGAACGATGTCTCTCTTAAATTAAAAATTGCTAATTCTTATATAAATTAATATTTATTTTAATTGATTGGCAATATAGTAACTTCTTTTAATTATATTTATATGTAAAAATGTTTAAAAAAATACATGAACTTTTGTTATAGTCTATGCCAATTTCTGTGATAATATATCAAATTGTTAAGTAAGAATAATAAATATTATAATAATAATTATAATATTAAATCAATGAACGCGATACTTGATACTCACTTTGCGCGGTGCGGAAATCGGCAAAGTTCCAAATAAATTCGCCAATAAAGAAGCCTTCGCGTCGCAATCGATCGAAGGCTTCAAAGTGTCTGGAGAATAATTCCTTCTGGTACTCCTCGCTCCATACGTATTCCGGTAACTGCAAATAATTAACGTAGAATAATTTAAGTAAAATGCATATAATGAAATAATAAAATAAAAGTTTATTGAACAAAATTGCATAATTATTTTATATTCTTATTTTATTTTTCTTTGTTCTTATACATGTATATTTCTTTTTTCTCGTTATAAATATTTATATTTATAGATTTTTTCTGTGGCTGGTATTCATAGTTGGGTCTTACATTTAAGATCGTCTTAAGTACACTCTTGAAACGTCATAATATATATAAAGAGAGGGAGAGAGAGTGTGTCTGTTTTTATGAATATAAAATGAAAATTTTACCTCGTGCAGACCGGGCATAGTATCGGCCCCATACTCGGACATAAGTACTGGCTTGTTATATTTTCTATGCCAAGCCTCGGCTTCCCCTTGAACCCTATCGGTGATCATATCCATCCTGCCTGCATTGCTGTACCAGGCGTTGTAACGATTAAAACTGATCACGTCGAGAAACTGTCCAGCTTTGTCCTCCTAAAATTTACAATATCCTTTTATCGGCATTCCTCACGTTAGCAATTGTGATGAATGATTAAGAATCTTAGGTAGATTAAGTCATATAATTAAATAAACAAAAATTGGATTAATATTAACTTTATTAATGTATAACTTCAGTTTGAGATTTAGCTATAATACGAAACGTTTGACGTTGAAAATTAGAACATTATTTCTTATTCTTTTTGTTTAGAGGATACTAATGAGGAATTTTGTATTTTTTGTGAAATGCTCAAATCAGAACAATTATTCATTTTTGAACATTTATTTATGTTATATATTTTTACCTTTTTCATATATTTATTTATAACATTACCTGAACTCCACGAGCCAGAGCAATGGTGACCGGCCTGGTGGGATCGATCGCTTTCGTGTGATGGGCGATCTGCTTGAAGTATTCTTCGGCCTGGGGTAACTGGGTTCTTGGTTCGTTGGCCAAGGACCACATAATTACGGAGGGTCGATTCTTATCCCTGCGGATGAGCTCCGACAGTGAGTCCTTGTGGCGCGAGAGTAACGACGGCGAATAATTCTCCGTATCAACGGAAGGACACTCGTCGATGACGAGGAAACCCAATCTTTAAAATAAATAATAAAGAATAGAAATAGAACGAAATAAAATATAGTAAGAAAGAAATAGAACGTATCAATAAAGCAATAAAAAATAAATCATTTGGTTTACAATTGATTGTACAATTCTAGCAAAAATTTTTGATACCTGTCAGCTATATCGAGGACCTCATCGCTATAAGGATAATGGCTAGTCCTGTAGGCATTAGCGCCGACCCACTGGAGCAACTCGTGATCTCTGACAGCGGTAACGAGGTCGAAACCTCGTCCTCTGATAGCTGAGTCCTCGTGTCTACCGAAACCACGCATGTACACCGGTCGATCGTTCAACAGGAGACTCGTGTTGGTCCACGCGAGTGTCCTGATGCCAATTGGCAATCGATAGATGTCCGGTTTGGTGTCATTCGCCACCGATAATCCCACCTAAAAAGGGGCGCAAATTAAACTCAAGATTACTTCAAACAATTTATACTAATTAATATTTCAGTCAAACGGGCGTATAATTTTCTCTTTCTTTTGGTTGATTCAAAACCAACTTGGAACTTTAAAGATATGAAGGTGCTTGCAAGTCTTAAGCGATCAATGATCGAATATCAGGCTCCGCACCTCCAAAGTGTATAGGTATCCCGGCTTGGGATCCATGCCTCTGGGCCACCAGAGTCTGGCGAGCGGGACCTTCAGAGTACCGGACAGGCCGTAAACAGGTTCTTTGATGGCTAAGGTGTGCTCGGCGTCGTGCAATGTGACTCTGCAGACAAGTATCTCTCCTTCGCGCAAGCCAGCCGGCTGTATAATGTATTTGACGATTCCCATATCGCCAACCAGGCTCGTCCTCACTGTGATGTCTTCGACGTAGACGCGCGGTGTGGTGTACAGCAAAACGGGCCTTCGCAGTGTTATAATTTATTAATCAGGGACAATCATTAGTGCCGAATTAGAGATAAGCATTATTGCCAAGCGTTCTGATTTAATAAACACACGATTTCAAATATCAAAATTATAAAAAATTAATAGGTGTAAAAAAAGTGTCTTAAATTTTGATTGTTAGAAAGATTATTTAATAAGCAGGCTTAGTTTCTTTTAAATACAAATTGAACAAGGACGCCTTCTACGGTCATAGCTAGATCTTATTGCTTCATATTTACTTGTGTGATTTTTATATACGTTTTTCATATTCACCCGACTGCGCGGAGATTCGGGAGATCTTAGGTTCAAACCCTGGCTGAGGTGATATTTTTCGCAATAAATTCTTTACAGTTTTTTTCAGGGGGGAATGGGTTAATACATGCAAGTCAGCATCAATCGATATTAAATTGATTTTCAATTTAATTAATGATATTACTTATTCTTATTCGTCTTAGAGCTGCATTATGACCGGAAAAACAATTTGGCGCGCAGTTGGGTGAATTTGAAAAAGGTATATAATAATATATAAAAAAAATATATATATATATAAATCACACACAAGTAAATATGAAACAATATGTAAAAATCACACAAGTAAATATGAAGCAATAAGATCTAGCTATGACCGTAGAAGGCGTCCTTGTTCAATTTGTATTTATGCATTAACGGTCGAATATTTCTCTAATTTTAGTTTCTTTTATAATTTTATCAACAATATAGTTTTGCAGAATAATAAGTTATCAAAAATATTGCTAAAAATTAATATAAAGATTAAAATAAATAGAATGTTTAATTACAAATATTATAATTAAGTGTTTTGTATTGTGCTTTATTTGTATTCTGATATCAATTGTAATCTGTTCCAAATTATTCGGAACTGCTGTATATAATTATCTTACAAATTATCATATGTGATCAAAATAATCAAACTGTTCATCTCTATTTTTCTATGCTATAGAAACTTTTTCGTGAAAGAACAAAAATGTCGTGATCGTGTCTCCCATGACCTCGATTCTCGCGTAACGCACTGAATGTTCTCTTTGGTTTTTCAAAGCCCTTGATAGAAATCTATTTGTGGTGAGTGAAATTCGCGCGTCGCTTCAGAGAACTTGAAAGGTACTTCGTAATAGCGTAACAGTGGGACAATGCGATTACACCTGTCACGTATTTTCTCTTTGCCCTATAATTAGGTTACATTTTAAAAGTATTTTTACATTGATTTTGCTTTTGATAATTTAAGATTCGAAATTCTTTCGGTCGTTTTTAATTTATTTACTTTCGAGATCAATTTAAGAAAAATAAATAAATTGGAAGAAATTAAATTTATTATTAATTTGTACGACTTTAATGTTAATTAAGCGAGAGAGGAGTGATGTTAAAATTTGAAATATATTTACAATTGCATTAAGTTTTGCAAATTATTATTTTAAGTACAAAGTGTTGAAGATAGAAAATTGATCTGCGATTTTTATTTGACTTATTTTGTTTTAATTAATTAAACTTTTACCTGTGTATACCAGCATAGTTGAAGAAATCGAAGGTATAGGTCTGCATGTGCGTGGTACCGTTGTCGGTGACCATTTCCACGATCTTACCCTGGGGCACGCTAGTCTGCAGCAGAGTATTATCCACGGCAACGGTAATGCGGTTCTTGCCGACGGCCAGGTACGACGAGATCTCTGCTTCGAAGGGCAGATGGCCCATTTCGTGATTGGTCACCAAAGCGTTGTTCACCCACTACGAAATACACACACAAAAAACGCTCATGAATCACATTAATATGCACCTTGCAATTAAATTTGAATTTTATATGTATTTCCAACAAATTACATAAAAATTAATATTTCTCTTGATATGTCTTTATGCCTCTTTAAACACAAATCGATGTATCTTATTTAGAAGAGTTTAGGATGTAAGAGATTGCAATATTACTAAACTTCTTTCTTCTTTCTTCTATTTTATTCCGTTTGCCTTGATTTTCACTTTATTTCTCATTCTCAAATTGCAATAAGCTTTCGATAGGTTGTAGTTCAGGAAAATCCTTTGAGTCTGATAAAATTCAAAATAATGGGTGCTTACCACTTGTGCGAGGTAGTGGACCGAGCCGAATCTGACGAAAACGCGCTGATCCAGCCAAGAATTGGGCACGTAAAAGGATCTCTGGTACCATACAGCACCGACGTGGTCTCTAAGGTATCGCGATGTCGTAATGTCATTGTAGGACGAGGGTACTGGCATCTTTATTATCTCTCCAACCTGTAAAGTCAGTCATGTCTTACGCGAACGGATCTTCACTAATGACGGAGTAATAACAAACGGGCAACGTGCAATTACGCGAGATTATATAAAATGCACGTGACTTCTGCAACGAGAATAGATAAAAAATAAACCTAAATTAGTAATAAAAAGTAATAAAAACTTGAGTAAATAGAAGAAAATCAATAATAATTAATAAATAAAAAATAAATTCTTCTGATCTTCCTTAAAATTTTGCAAAAGTTTTTCAGAAAAAATTCTACAAGCAAGATTTTAAAGAAATTATTTACGAACATGGACATTTAATATTTAGTATTACATATTTTATAAAAAGTAATGTTTTGAATACAGAAAATTTTTATGCGGATAATTATAATTAATAGTATGATCTTTGTATGAAATTAACTAATTAATTAAATATCTTTCTCTATATTATGTAATTGAAAAATATTTCGTTCACTTTCTCTCTTTTCTGGTATTAATTTTTCATTTACTAAGTTATTAATCATTTCTTTTGTCACATAAATTGACCTTTTTGCAAATATGACATTAATTTGATGTAATAAAAATTTGTAATATTTATTTACTTTATTAATTTTTAAACTTGTCATTATTAGTTATTATTTTACATCAATTAATTGGATATGATACCTTCGATAAGTCATCGTTGAACCATCCCTGCGAGTAACCCTTTAACGCATCTCCCTCAGGTGACACGATGAAATCCCACAAACCATCGAGCGATCTTACCTGTAGAAAAAGAATAAAGAAATTAAAAAATCTAGTACTTTGTAATGTTTTCACTTTCATTATAAAAATTCTCATCTAATAGAGAAATATTTTTAAAACAACATAAAATTTCATCAATGCTCAATTACTTTTGGCTTACGAGTAACATATATTTATATATTTTATTTTTATATTTACATATTGATACACACATTATAAAATAAATTTCTGCAAAAAAAAATATTTAGAATTATTCTTAATAAGCAATCAATAAATGGCAAATTAAAATGCCGCGGATTGCTTTCCGGAAAACCTTTTTGGACTCGCAATAAAAATGTGAAAATGCGAGCCGGTTTTCTCAGATTCAAGCTCGAGTGGCATTAAAAGGCCAGCGTTGTCGCATCACGTAAGTTTTTACCTCTCGGGATTCACTTTCTCTGGGATACAGTAGACCGGGAAGCGGAGTCGGAAATGCCTCCTCGTAAGGCAGCGGCGCCTCGATTTTGACCGTTGTGTCAGGGAACTCCGGCGACAACTCCGGTCCGGATTCGCCGGCCATTGCGCTGCCGATTAGCAAGAAAATCAAGTGCCACATCCCTCTGCGGCCTTCCTAAACAAACGAATTAGCATCCGCAATTCGTAATTGAGATCTTGAGATTCTTTCGCTCGAAATTAAGGAGTTTGTTCACCTTTTGTACCAGGGGTGTGCGGTAAGGAAAACGACTCCTCTATTTTAGCATAGAAAAGAATGAGATAGAAAGAACCACTACCAACCTAACATATTTGAAATTAAGTTTATAATAATAATAATATATAATAATCTAAATAGAGTCAAGCTCGTATAATTGAATAACAATAAACATAGATAATTCGGCCTTTAACGAGCAATATTATTTATTTCGTAACAATAATAAAATTTAATTAAACATCTGACAATATTATTTAATTTATTCAGAAAAATTATGTTGCTTAATTAAAACATCTAACAAACAAACGCGTTTCGTGCTACACAGAGCCTTTTTCAGTTCTCTCTTGCCGTAAGCGATAGAAGCAACATCTAAGATTCGATCCAAGGCGAACGCGCAACTCATTCTCTATTTTAACATATTGCTGTAAGTGTTTAACTCAAAGTTTTATAAATTAACGCAATATGGAAATTATCGAAGTCTCATTTCGGTTTTTCTCAGATTCGCATTGTTAGTGATTCTCACATTCTGTGATCGTATATCGACTGTATATCAATTTACTGAGCTCTCAAAAATAACCGGGTGACAAGGAATTTATAACATATATATTGGACTTCCATACATTCTCGCCGGAAAACGAAGAACAGTTGGATATAAAGAACTCGCAAGACTACAGTCACAGTATTTATTTATTTAATTTCACAAATTCAACGAAAGCACATAGATTGCATTTTATTCATTAATTTTTTATTGTTATTTGACTATTATTTACATTTAATTGCGTGTTCAAAAGTTTGAATCGAAGGCTCGTGTAGGATTAATGTGATTCGCGATGATAACCGTGTTAACAACACGAGAAATTATTACATATATTAACATTGTTATTTTATGGAAATTAACTATTTTTAAAATTTTGTTCACTAAAGAAGGCTCTGTGTAGCACGAAATGCGTCTGTTTGTTAGATGTTTTAATTAAAAAATTATTTAATTTTTAATTAAATAATTTTTCTGAATAAATTAAATGATATTGTCAGATGTTTAATTATAGTAAGTTTTATTATTGTTACGAAATAAATAATATTGCTCGTTAAAGGCCGAATTATCTATGTTTAATATATAATAACATATTTTATCAAAAATATTTGATTTTTAGAATATATAATAATTATTTTTTAGTATTAGAAGGCTCAACAATAACGGTTTGTATGATTGTGTAATATATCATTTATAATTTAGAATATAAAATTATGGTGAGATATAGCAACATCGCCATTTCTGAACAATTGGTCGCATTGAACTTTGACGTTATATCATAACATAGTTGCTGCTAGTCGAAAATTTGAATTGACATATCATATAATGGTATCAATGCCTAGACGATGGAAAAAGAAGAAAAATAAAAATAATAAAAAAATATTAAATATCATAAGAGAAATCGAGAGAAAGAGAGAGAAGGGAGAGGAGAAGACAAACACACAGACAAATAGATAAACAGATATAGAATAGGTTAACGTTATGACAGTTGATTGAAAATCGCACGTATTAGGCAAAACAAAGCGACATTGTCACATCTCATTAAAATCCAACACTTTTAATAAAGGAATAGTTCAGCAATAGGACAGCAATAGTTTTTTGACTTATTATCGTTTGTCACACAGAAATCGTGCAGTGAATGTTAATTGTGTTTTTACCAACTATTTGTTGATGTATGTAGTTTATAGTAATCTGAATAAAAACTTTTATTCAGATTGTAGCATTATTTACGTAGTTATAACGAAATAATTATATAAACATCTGTCTTACTCTTACTCATAAGAATATACATAAAAATCATGATTTTTAGCTTTGGATTTCTCACAAACTATGTAGAAAAATTCCGCAAAATTTGAACTGTGAATGTGTTATTATGTTGCAAAGAATGTAATATTGAATTTTTATGCAATTCGTAACATTTTCATAAAGGTGAATAAACTCCTTAAAAAAATTTTTCAAATCAGATCGTAAAATGAAATTCTCGGAAAGTTAAAAAGGTTTTTACTTCGGGAACGTAATCTTCTTACCTCGAAGAGAAATATTGACACAAATTTAAAGCACAGAGAGTAGTTACGTCAAATACAAAGGACATAATTTTAGAAGTCGCTATAAGAATTCAATTTTAATTAATAATAATTAAAAACGTGTTAAATACCCGCGAGGAGATTAGTCGATTGTTCCCAATATTGTCGCATTCGCGTCATCTTCTACGAGCGGATATTTTCTAATTACGATGAACGTTCGTACAAAGCTGGCCTATGACTTAAAAGTTCAGAGGACTGTGCTTTTTTTCACGAATTTATTTAATACTATGAGTAATCTGTGCTTATCGTTTAACCTTACGCCATGTTACACGCTAGATCTGTCAATTATCGCTCGTTGCCTATTTCTCTATGACGGATGGCTGTGACCCCCTTTCTTCCCGGCGAATAGTCATGACTTGTGATTGTGTAAATATCACGCGATTCTTTCCGAAAATATCTTTAGAAAATTGCTATCGAACGTCGGGGCACTCACGACATCCGGTATGCATGTTACACAGGCTACGATTTTACACTACAACCACAACACAATTGGCACACAATTGGCGTGCACTTACGTTTACGATGCGCCCGAATCGACCAGTCGCGACTGCTGACCGCAGTCGACTGATACATCGCGCGTACCCCCTTCGATAAAGAATTAGCAAAATCGTGCATCCGATTAGGAATTCGTGACACGTAACTTTTACATCCTCGAGCATCGTTCGCTCTTTACCTGCGATAACATTTATCTCCCTGAACGTACAAATAATACACAATGCGGAATATCCAGCATTCCATCGTGTAAACATGGTAATGATTTGTTATCACAGCAAATCGCGCGCAGATAAGATGATGAAGCTCGATCTATGATTATGCGATTATTCGAGAAATTAATATAAAATTGCTCGCAACGATTAGGAAAATAACATCCATTTTCAGATGCGGAATTCTGCAAAACAAAATTGAAAATTGCAAATTTGATTTACAGTCGGTATATGTAGATGTATTACTATTAGTCTCTGAAGTAAATTATTTACAGATGTCATTTACGATGCTGAAACTGCACGTTAAACACTGCTTGTGTATCGGCTTTATTTTTATTTTATACTTTTACTTCTTTCAAGACTGATAAAACGTGTTTGAAGGCAGTGTAAGACACATGTAATTTGCCTAACAATTATTCCCTCAAGTCTGCCTCGTTGTATAAAGGTTGCGCGTCAGCTCTATCCTGCATATCCTTTTTCTCTTTTAATTTTATTCGACACCCACAAAGAGAGGAAGACCGGTCTTCTGGCATCCGTCCTTTTGTACGAAGAGTTTCTAAGGAAGGCTCTTCGAAACGCGACTCCACGACCAAAAGAAATGCACTGTGCTGCCTGTTGCTTTAATTTTTTTTTTTTTTCGAAAAAAGCCCTTTTGAATATTTCATAACTTATTAAGAAGTTACTCATCACAAAGTTTGCATTAAAAGATTATTTTAGATAAATAAAACACAATTAAAGATTTTAAATATCCTTATGGTTTCTATTACAATAAATTCATAGATTTATGAAAGTATTTCACACATTGAAAAAAAAAGACTGGTTATAACTACTAAGGGCCACTTCAACCAACTCCGATTAATTTTAATCGGAATCAACAGTGTGACCAACAGCAAGACTTTAATGGCTTTGGTTAATATTGATCGTTCTTACTCTATAATTTCTTCATGATATTCGTATTTCTGTGTGAAATACATTGTAAATACGTACACATAGATTTATATCACATAAAGATACGAATATAATGAAGAAATCATGGGATAAGAACGATCAGCAGTATTACCAAAAACCATTAAAGTCTTGTTGTTGGTCACACTGTTGATTTCGATTAAAATTAATCGGAGTTGGTTGAAGTGGCCCTAAATGTATATTGAAATAGTATCAATTAAATATTTGGTCAATGTAACCAAAAATAATTTTACTTTTCTAAATATTTAGTAACTTATACCAGATTTGATAATACTTACTAAACATTTAGTAAAATAAAATTATTTTTGGTTATATTGACCAAATATTTAATTGATACTATTTCACTATACATTTGGTAGTTATAACCAGACTTTTTTTTCAGTGTACGCATGAATAATTTATATTGATTAAACTAGGGAGTGTCATAGACTCCTTTAGAAATTTCGAAATGAGGAGAGCTAATATAATTTTCTTTGGTTTTTTTTTCTCAACAAAATATCGACTTTAAATTTCTCAAAAAATTCAATGAACTGCAAGGTACATTGAATTTTTACAATGTTTGTACATAAACGTAATAAAATCTTTTATCAATCATTAAAATTTTGTCAAAATGGACTTGAAGGAAATTCTGGATTTTACGCCTTTTAACTCATAGCGAAAAATTTTCGGCCACCAGTTTCGCATGACCTTTCGATGAAAGCTAACTGTCGGGCAATGAGCCGGTCGCACCCCGCACATATACATGCACACAATCACACTCCGCGGGGTCTCGTTCGCAGCAATATCGGCTTCCTGGCACGGTGCCCTCCTACGAGAGCAGACTTCCCTTCCCAAAGCATCAAATCGTTTCCTCGTGTCGCGCGTATACAGAGATACCACGGCACTGGTGTCCCTAATTCCTCGAATAGCCACTATTGTCCAGGTCTGAACTTAACACCCGGCGGTAATAATATCCAGCCAATCAAGAATTGCAATTTCGTCCCTTGATCGAAATTCGAAAATGTATCTCTCTACGAAGCAGATTTTTCTCCGAAATTTTATTTTATAAATATTATAAATGATATTTTGTGATTTTTATTTTAGGATTACATTACATTAATTAAAGAATACTACAAGAGTATCAGAGCTGACGAAAAAAAGAAATTAACATTAATAATTACTGTTTAACGTTGTCGTACAGTTAACAACCCAGTGAACACCGAATGTAACATAGATGTAATGTTATATAACATATATATCACACATGTATATGTTATATAACATTACATCTATGTTACATTCGGTGTTTGCTGGGAAGAAAGTTAAACAATTTCTTTTCGTAACAGTTTCTGCAAAGTGACACAGCAAAATGATTGAAATAAATGTCACATTTAATCTCTAAATATCTCTCGTCGCATGCAGTTCGAATATAAAACTGCTGCAGATCATTTCAATTGTCCACGGCTATATTGGCAGTATCGATAAAGTTTCTAAATGCGACCTCGTTTTGTTCGCGATTTCTCTCGATTTGCGCGGGCATACATAATTCGTGGAGCTCTCAATTCCGCGTGGAAAAAATAATTGATTCGCGAAAGCCGCGAGCATTCAAAATAGATGATCCCGCGGGCGCGCACGCATTTTCGTAACACCCGCGGCGTGGCTCGAATTTATTAACACACCGATATATTCATATCGAGCGTAGCGAAGTGTAAGCGACGAGATTACGAGAGATGATAATGGCGCGGAGTAATGATATAACGATGCTAATATTCCATCGTTGCAGAGTAGACGAGGCTGCACCTCATGCGGTTCCCTTGGAATTTTCTAAGTTTCGCATAAAATTGAAATTGCGAAACCGGAGCGAATGCTAACACAGAAAAAAATGACTGTCAAATCAACAATTCGTTGTTTCATATATAAGCAAGAATATAAAATCTTCTTGGAAGAATTTGATAATCTTGATCAGACATAACTTGGTTACATGGAGAAACAAAATTTCTTTATGTTAGCAAATTATGTCTCTTTGAGATTATAAATACTTCCAAGGAGATTTTATATTCTTGCTTATATATGAAACAATGAATTGTTGATTTGATATTAATTTTTTTTCTGTGTACGCAAATTCACATTCGCGGGTTGTGCAAGATATTTTAGCTTCGTTTTGTTGTATTTTCGCGGAATCGTGGGAAATACTGCGAGATAATTACAGCGTCCTCCTAATCGACAGATGTGCGCCAATCGATTTTCCGTGTTTGAGACATGCGGGAAATTGCATCGGACGGCATCTGGGAAATGAAGTATTGTCCGGCAGCCAGAATCACGGATTTTCAGCCGAAATTTCGAAACGGATTGCCGACACATTGCGAATTTATTGTTTCCCAGCGTCGGGGAGATAAATTTTTAAAAAGCGGAACGCCGACGGCACAGATCCGCGATTTCCCCGCTTAATTTATTCGTACAACGTTATCGTTAATTTTAAAAAGGTGCCAATATTTAAACTGCTATTTAAAATTAATCAAATTTATCTTTAAATTTATTTGTTTTTCTTCTCATGTTTTGAAATATTGCTTGATAATAGAGAGTCGTGAGATCGATGTAATCGTGATAAAAAGATGTGTTGATATCTATCGCTGTTTCACTAATCAGGCGGACATTACATTTGAGTTAATTAGTACAGATCACGCGTTAAGATCGCAGAGATAATTGCAATTGCTGCGAAAGTAAATAGCTCTCTAACGAGATGTTAAGATGTAACGCAACCATTAGAAGTCGCACAAATTCAATGAAATGATTGAATTTTGCAATCAACAGACTTCTAATTATCATTTCTAATTAACCTTTTCATTTGTCTCGAAGTCTGTAAATCAGATGTCGTGATACAACAAACCTTGCAGCGATCGCCGCGTTCTATCGCGAGTCTGGTCACAGCGTCCGAAGAGAAGTTGCCGAAAAGCGGAGTGGCCGCTGCCATTTCGGTATGTCTAAGAAATTTTAATTATACGTTCCAGATAAGTCAAAGTGAAAAGAAATTCTTCTTTCTTCTTCTTCGCGAACGACGCTTCCTGTTTTCGTTTCTTCTTAAATCACGACTCCTCGCGCTTCCCTCTTCTTACGCGTTTTGCCTTCGTTCGAACATGTTTGTCACCGTTTATCTCTTTGTTTCTTCCCACACCAGCGTTTTGTTCTGTGTGATTCTCTAGCACTCAGTTTAGCACGTCAAACCGAAAATTTCTCTCTCATACACTCGTAGCAAAGCCAAACAATTCCGCGCGACACAATTCTTTCATTCTTTTCCTCCACATTTATTATAACTAACTATATTATTTTTACGCAGCTAGAACTATGTAACATTGATTTAATTAATATAATTGGAGTTATAGAGACGGACGGAGACAGTTCGTCGCTAACTCGAAATCAATCGCGCCTCGCGGATGTACTCGCGCCACTCGCCATCGATCATCGGTTACGCGTTGGATTTTCTCTTTCCGATTCAATCATAGCTGGAGGCAGCGAGTGTTTAAATCCGCGTTAACCCGGAGACTGGGCACTGCCAATGTGCAACACTCGAGCCTGAGCCTCCGGCTCGTCGAGCGTGACTACTCCGCTCCGCTCGATGCCGAGCGGAGCGGACGCCCGCAGGAAGCCGACCCGAAAATCTCGCGCTCCTCTCCTCGCTTCCTCGTGCTCTCCTGTTTTCGATCTCGTCGTCGGTATCATCGTCGTTGGTAAAGAAATCCTAACGTCGTTAAACGAAAAGTCAAAATGCGGAATGTTGTGCTCAAAAAGAAAAAAAAAAAGAAAATAAAATAGAAATATGCAAAAATTATGAGTTTGCCAGAATTCTTGGACACCCCGTAGTAATCAGGATAATCCCAACGCATTGGAACTTGCATGTGTTTTAATTTTTGTTTCTTGAAAATTGTTTTATTAATTTTCGAGAATCCAAATTAAAAATTTGTTTTATTGTTGTTTTAATTTTGTCCGTATACGTCTGCAACTGAAATTTAAATGTGTTATTTATAGGAAAATTTTGTAGCGTCGATTAACGTTTAATTTGCATAGCAAATCCTTATCTCATTTTAAGTGGAATCGTTATTGCTTACGACATACATTACACGTGCGACTACTGCTATCGCGATTTCTCGCGAGGCGCATGTCTCGTGTTCTTTCGAATTGTAATTGACGCTCTTATCGCTTGTATTCTTATTTGTTTTTACAAAGCTTATTGTTACAAAATAAGAGGAGATAAAATAATAAAAAAATGTCGTGATTTATCTGAAAGTTATTGACTACAAATAGAAAATTACTTACTGTAGTCAGGAATTATAGGAAAAAATTCATCTAATTGCGTCTAAGAAAAATGTTAGACACCTCGGAAATCACAAATTGTTAGAGAATTATAAAATAGTAATTATAATTATAATTCTCTACGATAAAATTCTTACAAATACTGCCTTCTCGCGACGTCAATTAGATCGCAACGATTCTCCCGTGATTTAGCTTTTTCGGTTCCGTTTCTCGAAGGAAAAATATGTGTCCTGAGAGACTATCGATGGATGATCTTAGCGATTGCGGAAAGGAGTCGCGTACGGAAGGAAGGTGGAAGGAAGGAAACGGCGAGTTTCTCGGGTTAACGACCATCCGATAAGGCGCCGGGGAGTTCGACGGTCGATAGCGTTGTGCATCGCATAGAGAAGTGTATGCACCTGTGCACGTATCTCTTTCATACGACAAAAATTCAAATAAAAGGCGACGAAAAGAAAATTGTAATTTTTAATGTCGATCGTAGCTTTTTTTAATCACCTCTTACGATTCTTTCTGGACTTATCAAAGAGATCGATCTAGAAAATTCTTAATCAGATTTTTAATCGGACGTAGTGTGCAATTCAGAACGTAATTAATTACACGTAGACTATATTACGGCGCAGTTGGATTTACATACAAGTAATACGCCGAATCTGATTTGTATGTATATTCTTACGCACTTGTTAGAACATTGAATTAAAAATTTTTATTTCGTGTTGTAGCGAAAGAATTAACTCTAAATATAATAAATCTTATTATTTATCATGAATGGTTTTTATAAGAAAAACCTGTACACATACTAAGATTTGTTATTAAATCTACATACTTTTGGGCAAATTTTGTTATGCAAATTCAAAAACCCCGATATAATTCTCGATACAATTTAATGTTTTATAAATGCAACGATTTACCTTAAAAAATCTGCTCGTTAAAAATTCCATTTCCATACAGTAATTAAACCGTATAATTGCTATATGATGTCATACTGCGCAGCCTAATTATTAAAAGAGCGCCAGCATTTTAATTACCAGAAAGAGTCTTGCTTATTTAGTTCCTTTTGTAGAATTATTATCGGGGTTAAATAATATATTTTTTTAACTAAATTAAATTGAAGTTAATGGCTAATAAAATTAATTTAGTTACGTTAAAAGTTATAGGAACAACAAATTAACTAGTTAAAAGTTATATTAAAATTAAGCTAAGATAAATTAATTTTGAAAAGCCTTAATCATATTAAATTAGAAATTCGTAAGTTTTTAAAGTTAGATTACTCAAAACGATTATAATATAGATCATCAAACAAATTTAATATTTTATTTATATATTAAGTTTATAAGAAATAGCAAAGAAATATTGCTTTTTACTTGAGAATGTTTTGTTTCTTTGATAATCTCTTTGTTTTCTTTTTGTCAGGCTTGGGTAGTAACTAGTAAAAAAGTTAAAAGTTAAACAAAAAGTTAAAAAGTTAATAAC
>QKQZ01011671.1:0-24240 GCA_003595255.1 Solenopsis fugax | reverse complement strand
GGTCCATTTCATTCTCATTAAATTATATTTCATTTTCGGTAAATTAGAGTCGTTTGTTTAGTCTACTTTAGACGAACTCTAAAAGTGGAGTTTTGCGTTAGAAATTCAAAATTTAGAACAGAGTCTTGTTTGTAATTTCATGTGTAAGAAATATTTCGAAAATCAAAATATACATGCACGTACATAAAATATATATTAAAATATATTAGAATACGCATGTAACGTAATCAGTTTTTGCAGTATTAATTACTCNACGCTACTATAATGTGAATTATATTTATTTGTGTTTTACAGGTCGACGTTGAAAACTCCGCTGCTGCGCATCGTGTGTCAGTGAGTGACAAATTATATTTTAATCTAGCTCTAATAAATCTCTGTTCAATATATCGATAGAGATCCATTACTCTTTAAAATGAATGAGCTACGCTAGATCAATATTTAATTCTGGAATTACTAATTAAATTAGTATCTTTCGATCGCGGTAGGGAAACTACCGACATTTTTGGCGGCTGCCTAGCTCATTCTCATTTCTTCTCTTGCCTCTTCCGATCGTAAACCCTGAAAGCGAAGTAGCTCGCTATATACTACGGGGAAGGAAGCGAGGGTAGCAAAACGGCGACGGTAATAAAATGTGTAACATTAATGAGGTAGTAAAAGTAAATCCAGCGCTATCGTCAGCTCGACTGCCAGATAGCATATACCCATGTATCATCAAATATATATAAAAGTTATGCATTTTTCTCTTATGTGGTTTTAAATTGTCAACGGACAGAAATTTATAGAGAAATTTATTTTATAACAAAATTAAGTTAATAAAATTTAGAAAGCTTGCATTATTAAAGCAATATAGGAAACAGACCAAACGATTAAAATGGGGTGATTAAATATGAAAAATCATCATTTATTTATCATAAATATCTGAGAAATCGAACGTTTCGAATGACATAGTTTTCTTCAAAGTAAATAAATTAATATATAATAAATTGAAATGTAATAAATACATAATAGGCTAAAATAATGGACACGTTATAAATAAAAAAATGAAATTCGTATGTTAAAACGCAACAAAAGCCAATATCAAAATTGGAAAACATAATAAACAATATATGCAACTTTAGATCAATAATATCGTTATACATTAAAAACAGAAATATAAAATTAAAATTACAGAAACATAAAATTAAAGGTATATAATATAGATGTTGTCAATATAAAGATACAGTTAATGAAAAAATAAATGAGTAGTTAAATTCGTTCGTACTCTATTAAAATTAAAAATTAAATTGAAAAGATGTATATGTTTATATTGCAAAGATTCGTCTAAAAAAAATGTTGTAAAAAAGTTTAAAAAATGTTAAAATGAAATATGTTTCTTACATATCTCACGAGATTTCCTGTTCGGCAAAATGTATAATTTGAATTTGTTACGGCTTATTCTATACGTCATATAAACAGGAGAACTATAACGGAACCTACGTGTGTCGAGTTAAATTCTCATGCGTCCTGCGACCGCCGGTGGAAGATTGAAACTGCGAGCGCGTAAATCCAATTTCTCTGTAGCGCACGGCTCGAATTCGAATCTGTTCTCCGGAAAGTTATTTTCTCCCCGTGGCAAGTTCGAGAATAAAGTTGTCAGGACGTTTCGTGAATAAAACTCGCGCGACGCGCCCACGGCTCTCCACGGCTTTCCTGCCACGTGGCGCGCGCCCACAAAAAGCGATCATGCATAGTCAATTATTCGACGTTAATAATTTCACGTGAATATTACCCGCTTGATTAAATTTTATTCGAGGTTTCTTTAAAAGTCAGATAAAGCTCAGGATGAAACTTTATGGCGCAAGAAACGGAAAGCGTATTGAGGAATTGTAAATTAATTTCGTTATCGCGATTCGAAACGCATCGATCCTAGAGCTTTTTTATCTCGTTCTCGCAATATTATTTGAGTATTTCTATTGATCTTCAGGATTATCAAGTTTGCACAAAAAAATCTAATTCCGTGTTGGCTCGATCTTTCCTTTTTTTTTTTTTCTAACCCCAAACGTAATTTTAATGCGATTTCGGTGCGTGAATAATTCATGAAGTCGGAAAAGTAGGAGGCACATGCATTTTCATGCAAATTGTTTGATGATCTTACGAGGCGTGACTCATACCACTTTCAACGTAGGGGCGTGAGTGTTCCTCTAGATCCCAAGTGGTCGCCTCTTTCTCGATCTTCCCTACTGCGCCGAGTAATTAAATCCGACTGCGTGACTGGCGATAAACCACGACTACCTGCCGTAAATCCGACGAAAGTATTCCTTCATTCTCTCGTTCGCGACGTGAAGCCTTCTGGTACTCTCCAAGTACTACACGTGACGTATGTCCAGTCAATCCTCCTGGTTTAACTTTCAGGATGACGTCGCAAAAGCGCAAATTGAAACCGGGTAGTAATTCCAGGTGCAACATTTATTACAATTTGACGATGAGTTGAAACCTTTGCGAAACTTTTACACACGTAATTTTTTTAAATTTAAGGACGAGACTATTTTTATCATCAGTTATTAATGAGATAACTTGAGATTTAAAATTTTATTAGAGTTTCTATCTCCAACAGTTTGGATAAAATTATAATATTTTAAAAATAGATTGTATTGTTAGAGCAAAATAAATTCGTTCATCTTTCACTTTTACCAGTCGAAACTCATTGTTTCAATAATTAATGGGCTATTATATTCACTGCATTTGTCAGCAAATTTCCATTAAATCGCTATTCACGATGAGGTGAGAGGGTCTAAATACTCGCAGCTAATAACGGATTCTGTTGTTTCGGCGACGCGAAGTAATTAGCGAGCGCAATTAATTCTACGGCGGTTGTAGGGAATTGCCCGTAACGCAGTATAAGGAGCGAGAGTGCGGTTTGCAACGGGTCGACGTGATGCAATCCGTCTGGTTACTTGATGTTTTAATGTCCGTTTACCCGAACCAACCCATCATGATCTTGCTTCTTACTTACTCGTCCATTTGGCGAGGCATTTAATCACAGATGGCGAGATACGTTATGCACTTTGATGGACAGCCACGTTAATGGAGATTAGAATAGGATTATAGTTCTTGTACAATGAAATGAAAATAAGTATGGCACAGATGGTGAGATAGCGACGGCTATATAAAATAATAAGTGATCTCTTATATAAGTAAAGGTCGAATGAAGTTTTTAACTCTACGTAGAGGCAGGAATAATAGTTTTTAAATGCACATTACTTTGATGTAAATATATATTAAGATTTCTAAATTATATTAGAATTCTTAAGAAACATGTCAAGAAACTATAACGTCCAATTAATAAAAATCTCTACACAAAATTTAAATCCAACTTCAGTATTAACGAAAAAGTAAAAAGTGTGAAAATGATAGGGTCTAAAATATAATATGGAATACGAATATGGATCAAAATTTGAAGAATGATAATAAATAACACAATAAACTTGTTTATTTACGTAAACTGATCAAAATACAATTAAACTGTTGCACATGGATAATAAAAATATAATATTAAATCTTCAATCATTAAATTATTATATAAAATAAATATTATTGTTCAGAACAAAAACAAAAACGTTTATATATTTGTACTTGAGTGATTTAAAATCACAGTTTATATAAAATGAAAATCACATTGCACGTAAAAAATAAATTTAAAAGACAGAAAATTTATGAGATGTATACAATTATAATTTAATGAAAAATAAAAAAAACACAATATATGTATAAACATTATAATATATTCCGTATTCTCTGTTTTTGAAGTATTTCATATTATCTGTCTTTACCTTATATTATTATTTTTATATAGAATAAAGATTTATATTATAGAATAAAGATTTCACATTATTGTTGTTATGTACCATTAGATCGCATTTTATATACACATACATTTCTTTTATAGAGTTCTAAATTGTGCCGCTATAAAAAAATGCAATTTTCTTTTGGGGAGGGGGGATATAAATCGTAAGTCAAGCATAAAGTGGCTTCTCTTCAATAAGAAAACCGCCTCTTCTGTACTAGATCAATCGTTCTGCGAATTTTCGTGCCCTTTTTCTCATTTGTTTGCCCGGGAATTATCGTCAAGCAAGGCAGATCGTAAGGCGGCCTCTATCTCGCAGTTCTCTTTCGCATGTTTGCCTTACGGTAATTCAGCCGTGTTTACCCAGACGAAGCGAATCTCAGAAAGTAAGCACCGAATTGTTGCACGAAGGAAAATATATATATCGCGTTCGGATTTAATTTTTGTAGCTGCCCGTCTCCTTCATAGTTAACAAGATTATCTTAATTGATACGGCGTGCATTGCATAGCCGTAATATCGTCAAACGATATATCCCGTGCATACCAGTGCGTTAGTATTGTAGATTGTAAACCGCTGTTATTTGATGGCCGTCCATGACATTTCCTGTATATATCATGCCAGGGATATAACGAGAAGGGATTTCGAGCGGACAAACAAAATGTACCACCCACTGTACTGTCCGGCGACCGTGTAAAAAGAAAAAAAAAAGAGTCGGAAAAAAGGGAGCGCCGCGCCGCAATTTGAAATTCAAACTCCTGTCTGCCCGTTTCATCCTTCTCATCAAAAGTTTCGCAGGATATAGCGAGAGATTGAAAACGTTGAAATTTCATAGTTTCCAGGCCAAGGTTAGACTAAAAGTGCACGAACTGTAAAAATCCACAAATATTATAAGATCTACCGATGAATTCGCAGGAGAAAAAAACTGCTTCATAAAAAATATCTTCATTAAAATGCATTGCCATATCTTCCGTTTAAACACAATAGAACACTAAATAAACGTAGGAAAGACTCTTTGAAATTTTTTTAGAATTATCTCTGATATGAAACTTAATCTGAAATCATTTTATTTCGTTTCTCTTGCCCTGTATTATAATTCTCCCGAATTACATGGAAAGAATAATTTTACTGCGAAAAAGCAATCGATAAACGTTGATACGCTATTTTATATTTTTGACGTAGCCAAGCGTGATTTATCAGTGTGCCTACACGGAAAGAGCGATTTTGCTAAAGTACAGGTCTAAAAATAATTATGTTGGATCATTAAAATAATTACATGGTATCTAAAAATTTAGCTGTACTCAGAAAAAAAGTCGAAATATTAACAAGCAAATGTTACTTGTCATGTTTTCTTCGATAATTATTATAAAAACATTTGATTGTGATGACGAAATTGCTATGATAATTACAATATAATATCTCATTTTTCTTATTAGTTCTATTTGCTAGAAATAAAATTTTATTTCTAATCGTATTTAAATAAAGATTTATTTCAATGTAAATAAATTTATTGTATATCCCACAAATAAATTTTTAAGTCTTTTTCTAGTATGGGTACAGATCTGAAAATAAGTTTATACGTTGGATTATCAAAATAATTATGTATTCAAGCATAATAATATAATTGCTGCAAAATTTTTGACATTTTAGCAACCGGTTTAAACGTCCAATGTAATTATTTTAATGATCCAACATAATTATTTTTAGACCTGTACTTCAGCAAAATCGCTCTTTCCGTGTAGGCACACCGATAAATCACATTTGGCTACATCGAAAATATAAAATAGCGCCCATCGTATCAACGTTTGTCGATTGCTTTCTCGCATTTCTCACGCCTTTGGAAGAGTTCGATGATGAAATTCGATTAGCAAACTGACCGACGTGCGACGGATCATTAATCCTGGCTCGAAGAATCACTCGCGGGGCGCGTCGACAGGACGGTCGCCCGTAAGACAAATTGCTCGCACTCCGTTCTCGACCTCTCGGATGCACCGCCTTTCGGAGTCGCAAAAGGAGAAAAGAAAAAAAAAACGAATGGCTCTTCGAGTCTTCGTTCAAATGACTCGCCGGATCTACATTACAGGAGCGAGACGCGGGAGTGGGCGAAATTTTTTATCGAACGCTCACACCCTTCCTTTTTTTCCCCCCATCGAAATTAGCCAATCCTCGCGAGCGGTACAGCGGGATGAAAAGCTCACGGACTGTTGAGCACGGTATTGCGGGATCCCCCGAATATTTTTGCACGCGGAACTGTTCCTCTCTCGCGCGATGATGAGCGCGGTTCGAAGAGCGCTCGACCCTCGCATACACGTGCAATTCGATCGATGCCTTTTACCCTCGTCCTATCGAAACAGTTCGGCGGAGATCTGTCCCGGAAGGGTTGACACCAGCAATTTCGTACCGTAAATACCTACACCCCTGACTACGCTGTTCCTCCGATATCGATCGCGGCTCGTCCACCGGTGGTTTTATGCTAACTATACAGAATGCGTCTAGACTATTTTTTATGCTCATCCCAGTTTGCGGGAAATCAAGGGAAATAAAGGATGACCAGGGCTGCTGGGCGGCATCCCAACAAACTGTTTTCTTCGAGAAGGGGAGGAAGGTTCGCCGCCTCCTTCCACGATCTTAGGGATTGAAAGAGAAGTGCACAGGAGAAGACCTTGCTGAGAGTTTTTTTTTATCGACAGACTAATCTATCGGAATCTCTCGATAGAGCAGATTGCTATCGCTAGTCGAAAATTTGGAATTAAGGAGAGAGATTGCTTTTCGCACGGTCTTTCGCGATAAAACGCGTCACGATAAATCTTTAATATTTTTTTGAAAACTAATTGTTTTATTTTATGATTTTTTAGATCGAAAAGTTTTTTGAACTGCATAATTCGAAGGCTGAATACTAATACTATAATATCAATAGATATATTAAATGTTTAAAATAGCATTTTCATCCCTTATCACATAAAAAGAACGATTTTGCTGTAGTGTAAAAAATTTAACTGTATACAGATCTGAAAAAATATAATATATATAAATTTTGTAGGGTCATCAAAATAATTATATAGGACACGCAAATTGATTGCTAGAACATCAACATTTTTTGCAGTCTTGCTTATTGTGCTCGAGCATCATAATTATTTTGATAATTCTATAGAATTATCTTCAAATATATATCTAATTAAATTTTTAATTTTACTTCAGCAAAACTGTTTTTTCTGTATAGATATTATCTAGATGAATATTTGCAATATTCTATGCTCGTTTCTTTTTGCGTTGTTCTGCGGAATCCAACAAAATATTACAGATACACTGCAAACGTCATTAATATTGAATAACGCATGTTTCGCGTTGTCTCCCTCCGCGATGACAGAGCCGGCGACAGATTTGACGAATGAAAGTAATTTCGCGCCTCGGGCATATGTAACACGAGCGCATTCGGATTCGTTGTAGATGACAGCCGACCCGTTTGCTCTCCTCTCGCTCGTTATCGCTCCCCGACTTCGTCGTTCGATTTTTAACTCACCGCGAAGGCCGGAGACCCCATTACATCCAAACGTATTCAAAACGAAGGGTCGGTTGATCGATATGTAAAATTCACTCTCGCGACCCGTGCGCCGATAAATCGTACCGAGGAAAACTCTTAAGGAAGCATGTCGGGGCGAGATTTATAGGCGTGTGCAGCGGCCTCACTCCCGATTTATCAGATTCGGGATATTCGATGCAGAATGACGAAGGACGTTACAGCGCTTCTCAAAAGATTCGTTTTCGCATACGTGCGGCAAATAAGATTTCGAGTCAAATGCCACAACGTCGATTACAGAAGATTGATTTAACTTTACTTCTCTTCTTATCAGACAGAAAGCGAGTTAAGAAAAAAAAAATCGAGAGCATAAAAGATATTATACACGACACAAAATAAAAATATATGGTATGCGGTATAAGTAGGTCGCAGATATTACGGAAATAGAGTGACTTTTGCACTTGATGAGGGCGCCGATAGATCGGGAGAAGAGAGATCAGATTTATGGAAGGGATCTCTTTATCCCAATTCCTAAAAGATTTTGGATTCCGCCCAAAACGCGTTGACACCACCCTTGCGGGGCTCCCCAGTGCGTGGCCCAGTCTCGGAAGTCGTAGCGGAGCCCCTCTTATTCCAGACTTCCGTTCGTTCCACCGGTGACGATCGCATTCCCTCCTTCTCTCTCTCTCTCTCTCTCTCTCTCTCTCTCTCATTTTCTTATTCTCGTCTTCCACACACATCAGTATCCCCTTTTCGCATTCTGGCTTTGCCCTCTTTACTCGTAATAGCGCCGTTGGCGAGTGTCAGAACTGTACTCACTCCGGACCTTTGTCCGCCTTTTCGACCCCGTGCCAACGCCATCCACGCACACAAGGACCACCCTCGAAGGGTTCACCTAATTAATTATCCTGCCGCCGCCCGCTGAATCGAGCGGACTGTCGCACGCACGCCACTGATAAATCCCGATTGCGCCGGAAGCATCGAATATCATCTCGTTATAACGACCAATTTCGTGGACATTATTTTCCTGCTACGCTATCGTCGGTACAAGCGTTCAGATAGCTATCGAAAATCAATGCATTACAGTAAATATTAATTTCATTAATAATTACAAGAGTTATTAAGTATAATTAATTTTATCAATAATTACTGATGCTATTAACTGTTACTTATTTTGCCGTATGCAGTGCTATTTTATTTCCCTAGCGTCACCGAAATTATTAAAATCTCAATTTGGGACCGTGCACGGAAATACATTTACATGTTGCCTCATACATTACATTATATTCATCGCATTACATTGTCTTGACTCACGACATGCTCGATATCGAGTATTTCCTTTTTACGGTTAACGTCTTTGATTGTGATGCGCGACTGCTAAGCCGAAACGTGCGAAGGGTGACGAAGAGTCGAACAGCGAATACGTGTTTTGCTAACGAGAAACCGTTGTCAACCCGCCCGTATCCCTCGTGAGGATGCGGGCGGAAGAACTCGGAAGATCCTCCACGGAGAAACATCCACTTCCACAGCGTTGGAGTCCGTGAAAGTGGGTGATGCCAGTTTCTCGAAGATATCCGCGATATCCGCGTGGGAAAAGCCCAGAAGCAACCCTCGTGATTTCCAGGGGCTCGCTCTCCTCCCCCTTTTCTATCGCCAACCCTTGCATCCTTCTCCGGAGCTTTCGGGCACGGGTTTCGTGCTACTCGCGGAAAGTCGTAATGCGACGTTGACTGCACGACAGGACGATCACTTGGCTCTCGGTACCGTCTTCGGATTTATCGCTGTGGGAAGACTGTTAACGTCGGCACACATAAATAGGTGACCCGCGACGAATGTATCTTCCCGCGCTTGCAGACCGCTCGATCGTTCCGCTCATGCACACGACAGATTAATGCTCTTGGGAGACGTTACGAGGTTACGTTGCATGTGGCATGTTTTATAGGCCATTGTGGACTAAATTGGTACTCGAGAAGTACTAACAGATGTGTAATAATAATAATTACAATAAGAAGACTATAACTCTTACACTGAGAGAAATCGTTTGGTTGATCAAATAAATTTTGTAGTTACTGTAATTGTAGTTACCAAAAACTTAGTTACATTTAACAAAACTTTTTGTAATTTGTTGTATGAAAATAATTATTTGGTTAAGGCTACAAATTGTTTGGTTAAAACAACTATATATTTAGTAATTATAACTATAAAATTCATTTGATCACTATTCAACCAAATTTTGATTGATTTTATCAAACTTTTCTCTCAGTGTATACAGTATAAAATGTAGTTGTGTGATAAATTTTTTTATTTCGTATAAATATGTGTTATACATTTATATAAATGTAACAACAAGAAATAAAATTATAAAGTAAAATTATAATATTTGATAAAAATGTAGATAATATATATTATAAATAATAAAAATAATATATGTTGCACACGAATAGGAAAGCGTCATACACACATAATAATTTGAATGTCTAATTATTGCTATTATCAGACGCTACAGTTATACGTTTCGGTGGGCAGTAGGACCTGCGACGGACGGTTGACCGAAATTACTGGCCATACGGTAAGCTCCAGCCGGGAGAGACAAAACCACCCCGGGATTACGGCGCGTCGTTATTATTATATTACCGGGTAGTCAGGGGTAGCTTGACGATGGTTCCCCGCGCGCGTTATTTCGATAAAACGGTCTACTAAGGACACGAGGCGCCAGGACCGGCTACGGCACCGTAGTTCCAGAGTTGCGTCTTTGAATTTACGAAGCTATAATTCAAACAAGCCGCCCTCCCACACGGCCAGCGGAGGGAAACACCGCCCGCTACCCACGGGATGAGCCCTGCTCGCTTCTACCTCTCAGTGCCCTTCAAGCCGGGAGCTCGCTGGGAAAGGTTTCCGCTGGATGTAGTCGCCGGGACAAAGAACCCAACCGCTATGCTTTATCCCCCGTCCTCGTCGCCGCACGATAGATATATGTCGATCTTGGCGCCATGTACGATATCGATTTGCAGTTATCACGTTCCTCATGGCTCTTCATATCGAAACAAAGAAAATACGACTATTTTTCCAATTTTGATAACCGATGCCGCTTAATTTTGTATAATTTTTTTACGTAACGCGTTATTGATGTTTATAGGTCTTTAACATAATTTTTATTAAATTTAGAAAGAAATATTTTCTATTTTACATTTATCAATTTAAATGAAATACTATTTCGCACACGTGCTCAAGTAACTAAAAAATCAGGAAATATGATTATCTTTATTAATCTCTTTTTTTTTTAACTTAATTATCAACATTTTGTGTTCCGTTTCTTTGAATGTTTCACATAATTTATGACTGGAATGTACATGTGATTCAATAAAATTAAAATTTATGAAACTCTACATAAATTTCAATTACATAAAATAGCAGTGATGTTCAAATAAGCATTTTAAAGCTCGAGTTCTCAGCTTTGAAACCCTTTTAAACTTTCCTCTCTGCAATTTTTTACTTTAAATAGCTCCATGTAAAAGTGACGACTTAAATTTTAAAATAAATTAAACCGTGCAATTTCTTCATAATATATTTTATTATTAAATATTTATTGCTATTGTTGCTAATGCATTTGTGCTTCTAAAAAGAATTGCAAGCGCAACTGGTCATTCCAAATCACGGTCCTTTAGAAAAAAATCCTTGTTTAATTTCTAAAGAACGTATTTTATCGAGAAGACTTTAATGTCTCAAAGTGTTTCAAGAGAAAAAGATTGAACTCTGTGCATAATTTCAAGGTTGAAGCTTCTTTATCAATTTTTCACGGTCGACTCTCAAACCCCATTTGGAGCAGTGGCGTCGCCGAGAAAAGAACTTTACGGAGTTTAAAAGCTAAGAGTTCAGGCTTTATAAGATGCTCCTTTGAACATCATTCTATAATCGTCTTTTTTTTGCATAAATATGTATTACGTCATTTTTGCCAGCGGCTTGAAGTAATCCTTTGAGGTTGTTGAAAAGTACGTGTATATCAATACTTTGGTATACACTGAGATCGAGATTACACTTATCGTTAGATATAATTGACGCGTGCTGGACGATGGTGCAATATAAAGAGAAAAATACGCGCTTAGGTGTCCTGTAACGATGCAATTTTTCCGTGAATGCACCATTCCGCGCGATCGAGCGCGTCTTACGAAAAAAAAAGGATAGAAAAAGCGGAGATTGTCTTCTTCCCTCGAGCGTGCTTTCAGGTGCGGACGAAAATTGGCAGCGTTTATTCCGCGAGGGCAGACAATGGGCGCGAATCGTAAAAACGTCGCTGCCAAACCACGGAGGGCACGAGCAAAGACAATCTCCTCCTCTTTTACGGGGCCATAAATTAATCCGAGGAGGAAAAGGAGCGCCCCAAGTGTTCTCTCCTCGTAACGCGGCGTACAGGCAGTCGCTCGGAAGTCGCGCGCGAACAAAGAGCCCGGATGCTATATCCTCGTGTCGGAAGGCGCCCGCGTTTGAAGCTGATCGAATCTCATCCGATATGATCTGGCTCGTAAATAAAAATTCATCTTATTTATTCATAAATCTTAGAATATAGAGAATCCAGATTTTACTTAAAATTAAAAAAAAATAGAATCCAGATATTACTTCAAAATTTCCTCTACTTTTTGCAATGTTAGATGATACCTAATATCATCTTGTGCATTTAACACTTCTTTAACAATTCCGTGAAATTGATACTTTTAGTAAATTGTATTTAGTACATAAGTACATTAAACATACGATAACATACATTAAACACGTACATTTAATTATGCTGACCGATAATTGGGACCATTAGCTTATGTTATATAAAATTTATTTTGCAGAGGTAAATTGTAATTTCAATGCCTAGAATTTACATATACCTTCTCGCGCGTCGCGATACATTAAGCTTTTAGTGAGAAATATTTGCTCCTTTAAAACTAAACGGTATTGAATCACAAAGGAGAAGGAGGAGAAGGAGGCTCTCGTATATTTTCTGATAAATGAAATAAAGTAGAGAGGAAAATGTAGGAAGTCTGAGCGAGAGAGCAGGAAAGAGCGACTTCACTTTCGACGCGAGTAGGTCCTATCGCTCCAAAACGGAATTGAATTCGCATGCGTGTCGTAGCCTGCATAAACAGGAATGAAGGAAGAAAGGCGGGACAGGGGAGATGTGAGAATGCAGCTGCATTTAAGGGACGGAAGACGGAAAGGAACGTGGCAGATAAAACGGTATCGATCCAGACGAGAAGATCGACGACGGGTTGAGAAAGCGCGGATGAACTTCTCGTCGTTCCTTTCGGACTATTGATGGAGAATACCCTCTCAGAATCCTCCTGTCTCAAAGAATTTGTTTCCATACGGACAGTTCTTATCGGGCGTATCTCGGTCGCGGCCAATGATCGATAACGGATAATTTTCAATCTGAAATTTCTGCCGCGATCGACGAAACGCGAAAGGATCACGAATGCTCTCGGTAGATTTGGAGAATGCGCCCGGCCATCCCTTAAGACGTCAGATGAAATTATAGCTATGACATATGCGGGGAAAAATCTTTTCTGCCTTTTCTTGCAGGAAGAGATGCATCTTACAGGATAGTCTGGGAGAGGAGGGGTAAGCCCCGAAGAGCTTTCAGACAGCACGAGAGAGCCGTCTACTTGCACTGTCGCAAATCTTCTCACGCTCGCTCCTAACTCTCGACCTCGTTTATCATCAAAACGAAGACCCTTCGAACCCTCACGCGAGAGGTCGAGGGTCTGCCAATGCCGCTCGCGCTCGCGGATGCTCGTCACGCTCGCATTAGGAGACTCGCGCCTTGTTTACGCCGTCATTTGCCCGACGATGGATGATTTGAATTCGACCGACGCGCATCCATCGACGAATCGCCGAGAATCCCTGAATCCCTTTGGGAAAGAACGGCTTCGCCTAATGTCTCCCCTTCCGTCTCATCGATGGAGGGAAGAGGTAGTGCGCCTGTAGTTTCTACGACCTTCGTTACTCCTAGCTAGCAAGGGAACGAACGTCGACGAAATTTAAATCACGAACTCCGTGCACTGACCTTTGATTACGTGTCTCACATTCAAGAATCATTTAAATCTAATTTACGATGATGCGGCACTTTATTGATGCGTAACGTTAAATTTTCGCGACCGGAATATATGATTCGCCTTCGATTAAATCAATTTTTCATACCTTCTATAGAGATGACAAATCGCGGAACAAATTGGTACCAGCATGCCTCTCTCTCTGAGATCGCCGTCTCTCATCCTGATTATCTGACATAGTTTCTTTTCGTGCCTCCCTTTGTCATTTCCCGATTCGCTCGTGGCGCCGATAGGGCGGTACGCCCGAAAGATTCCTTGCATCTGACGGATTCGGTTTCCGACGTCCTGTCACTCTCGGCGGTTAACTCGGAAAATCAACTTCCGACCTTCGCCCCACGACCGACCCGCTTCTGAATTCAATTTTACGCGACACCGAAGTTGGACGCGCGGTCGCGGGACAATGATAAGGACAGTTTGTAACTTTATAATATTATAATCGTTTTTTTTTCCTCTTCCGAATCACGAGTCAATTTATCACGACCTTATTTTCGAACGTTTTAGGATCAGAAGCAGCAAAACAGTCGATAGTTTTCGATATCTTTTTTTTATATTCAGGATTTTAAGGGCCACTTCAACCAACCTCTGATTAATCTAATCGACCGATTAATCCATTGGAATTAACCAATCGCATTTGTCTGTTATATGAAATGACAAATGCGATTGGTTAATTCCAATGGATTAATCGGTCGATTAGATTAATCAGAGGTTGATTGAAGTGGCCCTAAAAATCTTGAAAGAAAGTTAAGCTTTAGTACTGCTTATAAATAAAAGATTGTTTCTTAGTTACTAAAAATAAATCGCAACGCCTTTCTATAATCTTCTGATTGAGATGGAAGACGTTTATTGATTAATCGAACAAAGAAAAATATTACTAATTATGACGCATGAAAAAGCGTTATTTTATAAAGAGCGGAAATTCTAGAATCAGAAGTTTCATTAAGACGCCAATGTATCTCAGGAATCTTATTTCGCAAATGGTGAAACTCATTTGATAACTGCCCCTCACATCTGAGTACTAACGCCGATGAGACTTCCCTCCAGGAATTGATTTCGTTTTACGAGCGCTTTCCTTTCTCTGTTCGAGATGCTCCTTTCATTGTGACGATCACGTGAAAGCAATGGCAGATCGTAGTTGAGGTAGATAGAGACACGTTTAGAATCGTAAATTCATTCGTAACGAGTTTATGAACGCAGCTAAACGTACTGATTAATGCTCATAACTTCGGAAAAATTTATGAACCCCAAGAGTTAAAAATTAAATCTTAAATCGACGTTTGTTTTAAGGGTACGCTGTTTCTTAATCTCGGCGCATGCCTATTTTATTTTATTGACAATTGCAGAGTCTTTATTTGAATTTTAAAAACGATTTAATAAATAAAAAAACAGAACCTTTATAATATTATTAAATAGTATATAATTATTCAATAGGCGCTGTTAATTATTTTTAAATGCAGTTGTTAAGGACGAAGCTTTGTTGCCGTATATATACGCGGCAAAATTATTTCTTCGTTCGATAGGACTCGGGCGACTGCGTTAACGAACGACGACTTTCCTCATTTAACGAAGACGGAGATTACAATTACTCGTTCCCCCCTCCCCAAATTGATTCCTGCGACGAGGATAATTAAGCTTTCGTTCGTGGCCAATATGTCTTTAGGCGTGCCGCAGCGACATCATGAATATGCAGACCATGCCCCTTTTTAAATATTTCCTCCACTCCCCCTATTGAAGCCTCTATCGCTACGGGAAAGAGGCATCGTTATTGGAAGCGAGTGCACTCGAGGGATAACAGACTTTGCTTTTCCTTTTTTTCTCGGTAATTTCTGCCGGTCCCCGTCCGCAAAAGATTGATTTAACTCGAAATTTGCGTATTCTTAACGAATAAATTTTAAAAGAGGGGCAAGGAAAATTAAAAGTTTCCCATTAACAAATACTGTTCTTATTATTAATATTCCTCGAACGCTGTGTACTTTGATATGAAATAATACTTCATAATTTAACCATACATTTCACATATCATTATGCAAATTTACTTAGATTTATTAATTTTTTTGAGAATAATTCGGGGAATGAGATCCGGAGCGCGCACAGCAAATTTATATCTGCGAAATGCGCTTGCAAATCAGTACAAGACTGAAAATGTATTCTAGACGAATTTCCGCAATTAGAAACTGGAATCTCTCGCCGCGGGCGCGTAGTCTGCGAGCACGCCTCTTTAGCTTCAAAAGCATGACGCTAGACTGACAACTCCGCTACGTCGTCATCCGCGGGAAGATTGCCTAATGAATCCGCCGTGAGACAATGAAGCGGATCCGGAACGAACCCGGCCCATTGTGCGCCGGGACTATTTCATTACAGGCTGGGTCGTAAGCTTTTTGAGAGACACCGTCGCGTCGTCGTCTCTCTGATTAATTCACAGGCTGGATCATACGGGAGGTTAACGGCTTTTTGAGAAAGCCAAGCATCTCGCGTGTCGAAAACAGGCCCTCTTGATTACAACTCTCCTCCATATTATCCAATGAACTGCTAGCATAATATCTTTAAAACGACGTTAAATCGAAACTTGCCGTTTATAAACTATTGCTTAAATAATGTAGAGTGTGTAAGCAAGTGTCGCTCTCTCTTGAATATTTTTTACACAAAGAGAGTACACTGAGAGAAAAAATTACTAAATTTTAATAAATATTTGTTTGAATAGTTGCAATGAAAAATATTTACTTTCGGTACATAAATACTGAATAAAATAAATGATAGTTAAATTAAATTAGTGGTTCTTATAGATACTAATGAATATTTATTTATTTAGTAAATATTTTATTGCAATTATTCAAATATTTATTATAATAGTAATTTTTTTCTTGCAGTGTACATTATTGATCATAATTATAAAAAATTATTTATATATTATACTATTATACTACGATATTAATTTTGATAATAGGAAAATAAAGCTTTTACGTATTTTGATAAAAAATAGGAGGCAGAGAGAGAGAGAGAGAGAGATAGATAGATAGATAGAGAGAGAGAGAGAGAGAGAGAGAGAGAGCACAATTCGATCACGGATTAAAGTTAAAAATCGTGGTTCAGGTTCTCTAGATATAGAAGCTCGCACGTAATAAGATCCTGATAAACTCGCCGGACCACTCGCGTCACGGTATGATTTGTCTTGGACTTTTCGCAATTTCTCGAAATTAATGGCCACACCTGTAGAAGCCTCGGCCTTGGCGTCGCGACGCCGCCGAGGATCGCTTATTCGAGGACAGGGTCGGGGTCGTCGCATCCCCCCCCCCGTCTCTCTTTCTCTGTACTCGCGCGAGATAAATCACCGCGCCAAACGGGGCGGGCGGTGGCCCCGTGCTTTCCCTTTTGTCCCCTGAAACGAGTAAATATTCAGCACGTCTGTGTATAACATTTATGACAAAGTTCGGCTGGCTCTCTATTTATTATTCATGGGCGAGAGTACGGATGGGGGTGCGCGCCTGTCGTCTCAGCGACCCGCTCGTTTTTTTTTTTAAGTACGACGGTCGAATTAAAAAAGTTTTCCCTTAATTAATACGGCTGCCGCCGTAGCAGGTTCGCAGTACGTCCGAGGAGAGTCACGGCCCGTCCGTGTTTGGCTTTCGAACTACTGAGGAAAGAAGGCTCCTCACAAATCGAGGTTATCTCCCCTTTCTCTTTCCCCGCTCTCGCGGCTAATTTCCGTGAAGTTTTGTTTTAATTACATAAAGACGCCGCGAAGTACGCCTAATTACCGAGAAGGCGGAGGTTCTTCCAGCGACGTGGCGCGACGGCGCGGTCGGAGTCGCGAGCGATATCAGTTGCGATTAAGGGAGGCTGATTTAGGACGCTTAAACCGACGCGGAGAATGCAAAAATTCACCAAACAAGCGCGGAACTTCTGTGGATTTACGCGGCTGTTTATCTTGTAAAAACGCAGGGGTAATCTGAAAGTTGCGGTAACCCGCGATGAACGCCGGATAATTTGTAAGTAACTGCGAGAACGATCGTGGCAAACGGCGGTGAGCATTTCAAATCCGCGCGGCGTGCTCATAATAATGGATTTGCTCGTTTAGCTTCGCTTCTTTTNTTCTCTCGCATCCTGTTTCTGCGCTCTAACTTATCTATTATGCTTTGCAACCAGGCTCTCCATTTCAGTTACTTTTCACCCAGACAAAGGACTCCATTGTCTACAAAATAAACAGCTCGCGCTGCACGAATAGATTACACGTAAGTTCAAAGACGAAGCATACGTTCGTATTCATAAAGAAGCGTGTTCCATGTTTTTAAAACAGCTTAATAAATCTGTGGAGCATTACAATAAGTTAATTATGCATTACTTTAAACACACAAGCTTTCTCAGCGATACACAGTAAATTCGCTGAGGGCGCGAGAGAAAAGAAATGCGGAAAGAGCGCAGAAATCTGATTAGAAAGGAAAAGAAAAGAGATTATAATTAAGGGAATTTAATTCTTTTTGCTTTAACCTTTAGACCGCCGGAAAATCTAAATATAGACGCTTTGAGATAACTCACCTAAACACTCAAAAATATGTACAAAAGGTTCAATACATACCCTCTCTATCCCGTCCCCAAAAGCAAAAATAAAAACAAAAAATGGAGCCGCCACACTGTCTTTCTACGTCTCCGTCATTAGCTCTGGATAATGCTAAAGGAGAGTCCTACCACATATTTATAAACCTCATGCAATTTTGGGCATAAGGATCGAATATTTTCAAAAACTGACTTCGCTATCGTATTCAACGATCCCAAAAACCTATAAAAACGATCTTTTTGGCCAAATTTAAAATTTTGAATTTTTTCCTTACTGTTAGCCGCCGGAAAGTCTAAATATAGACGCTACGGAGGATCTCTTATTATATAGGTTATATCCAAGATATAAGTACAATATTTCGGGAATTTTCTAAGGGAATTACAATAGGTCCAATGCCGGCGGTCTAAAGGTTAATTTCAAGTTTTTTTTACTTCGGATTATTTTACCTCATAGAGATCTAAAAATAATTTTGTTAGATCGTCAAAATAATTATTAAGGACGATCAAAGATAGTGAACAATGTTGCAAAAAATTTTGACATTCTAGCAATTAGTTTGAACGTTCTGCATAATTATTTTGAGGCTGCAACAAAATCATTTTCAGATCTGTATATCTAGCTAAACTTTTAGATGTTTCAGCCAAATCGTTCTTTCCCTATAAAATCTAAGATATATTTTGAATAAATTTAATGCTTGTGATGAACTTACGACATATTTATACAAAACAAATAATATTTATTAACTCAAGTAATTCATAGTATGTATTATTGATTTTAACATAAACACTTTCATTTATAATTGATATTACGGAATCCTTTTAACGGAAGAATTTATAGACGTTTTACGTATCTATTGTGCGCGAGATGATTACCATTTCGTAATGTGAAGCAACGAAAGAAAACAACTTAGGCGAACGGTGCGCGTCTCGATTATTATCTGGCCGGTCGTAAATCGCGTGGGAGATTCGCACGACGCTGCGTCCTGGACAACTTCATCAAGAAACACAACGACCGACTGCCGAAGTTCTGATGGAGATGGGCTCGTTATGCGCGAAGTTCGGACTCCTTTTCCTCGGCAGCCGCTCTGCAGAGGGCCCCGCTTTTTTTGTCCCCCCGCACCGGGACAGTTTATCGTTTCCTTCCCTCGGGAACAGACGTTGCGCTTCGGTCGGCTGTATAAGTTGCTTCTCTTTCTCCCTCCTTCTTACTCTTTCTTCGTAGAAAAACTTAATAAAAATAACGATATTACGGCGACAAGGGTGGCAATTACCCGCCTCGACTGGCTTTCTTGCAGCCGGGTAAATACAACGTCGCCGTTGCGCTGCGACAGGCGCCGCTCCGGGTGTCAGAAGATATATCATATACACGGTATTATATACTAGGGATATCCTGAACCTTCTCTGAAACTCCGAAGCTTCCGCCAGTTTCACGTCGCGAAAATATTGTACATGCCGAGCCACCTTCCTCGAACAAACTTGTGTACAACGATAACGTTCTATTCTACGTGGTTTCTCAAGTATTCGTCACGAATTTCCTGTAATCTTTTCCGCTAGCTAGCAGTATTCGTTATTATGTTCATATAGTTTAGTTAAATATTCAATAATTAATAATAGTCAGAAAATATGTGAGAAAATAGTTTCATTGACAGCATGAATTTTATTTATTAAAGAAAAGTTTATTTAAAATAATCAGAGATGCAAATAACTCTTACTGAGGCTGCAATCCGATTTACACAGCCAGTACTAAAAATTTATAATTTACTTATATCATAAATTTTCAGTAGGAACAGTGAATTTCGGAAAACAGCCTATATATCACTCACAATTATTGCGATAATAATTTTTGCCTAACGAAATTTATGCATAAATATTGATAAAATTAAATCCTACATTGAAAATGAAACTTTTTATCTCAAAAGTTTTAAATATCTTTTCAAATGTTACTTCGAAATATAATACACGATACATAGGTAAGCGCCAGTCGCGACTTACTATCTTTGGCTCGGATGCAATTTATGACAGCGATAAATCGCGCAATTATTGCCGTTGAGATAGTACTTTGGTACGCGAGGCAAATGCCCGTACAGAAGAAGAAAAACAGGGAGAGGGTTCATGAGAGCGAGAGCTCCGATTAAGAGACAGTACAGAAATATAACCGTGGGCAGATAAAAGCGGCGAGACCGTATTGACTCAAATTATCAGAAAGGTGCTTCTATAGGAGAAGGGGGGAAAGGCCATCTAGATTAGAGCCGTCCACGTGGAAAGCATTGTTATCACTTACCGGAATAATATGCGCGTTTATTCGAGAAATTAGTCTGATTCACTTCTTTTCTCTAGATTAAACTAAAATTTGACGATTAAAACAAAATTGTCAATTTACACATGTTATTCTTATTAACATTAGCATAACAATAAAACCGAGAAATAACACTTGTTACGAAGTACCACACGAGTACCACATTTATCACTCAACATGCGTATTATTAATTAAGCAGCGCTCTCACATATCATCGTTTCCTCACTAAAAAAAAAGTCTGGTTATAACTACCAAATGTATAGTGAAATAGTATCAATTAAATATTTTGTCAATATAACCAAAAATAATTTTATTTTACTAAATGTTTAGTAAGTATTATCAAATCTGGTATAAGTTACTAAATATTTAAAAAAGTAAAATTATTTTTGGTTACATTGACCAAATATTTAATTGATACTATTTCACTATACAATTGGTAGTTATAATCAGTCTTTTTTTTTTCAGTGCTTCCGATCGCTTTTCATTGTCGCGGAAATGAAAAGAACCGCTAAGATCTCCGATCGAGAACCGGATGCGAACGAAGGTTAATTTAGATAACCATCTCCGCAATTTTCGCACGCACGTAACAACGCGTCTTATCCGATCTCGTCGCGGAAAAAGTCGTACGTTTTCCATTCGCCGAGACCGCGCGCGTCCGCTGCCGGTCGTTCGTCGATCGGTTCGCCGGAAGTAGCGCGAGCGACCGTATTTCAGAATTACAGTCGCGACAGGATCGACGGTAAATATTTGTACCATTTCTACGCGAGGGCGTAACCCTCCCCCTCTTCANCCCCCCCCGGGCAGCAACGGTATAATTCCGAAATTTATGGGGGATGACCGTGCCGAACGAAAGGGTACCGGGCGTACACGTCGCAGGATCAAAAGATACCCGGGCTACGGGTTTTTGACGGCGGCAAAAAGGGGGACCGTGGATCCGACGCGCTTAAGGCGGAGTCGTTACCGCGTAAACGACNCGAAACGGCGGGGTGGAATCTTTTTGCCGCTGCCTAACGGCATGTGTCGCGCACGAATGCAAACCGCTTATTAACGCAGCCCGGGGAAAAATCAATTTCCTCCTCGAGTCAACGATGATTTACTCTGTCAAATCGTCCGCTAAATGAGCGGCAGCTAGAACCCCGTTTCATCTCGGATTAAAGCTTATAAATCACGTCGCTGTGCTACAACCCACCGTTAATGCGCGATTCATTCCGCACGTGTTTGTTTCGGGCAATCCCTTTGTTAATTTAAAATGGAAGCTCCAACGTATCGAACATAATGATTCGATGCCCTAAAAGAATCTTCGCGAATTTACATCAAATTGTTTAAGCAATTAAAACAGGCAGATGTATAGCCTCCCTTAAAAATAATAAAATAACTGTATCTCATGCGAAAGAATTTCATCATCAAAATCTTTTTTTTTTAACAAATGAACAAGCTTTGTGTGTCGTTTCTCACGTAAAACCGATTTGACGTGAAACATAATCAGGAGCATTCGTTGTTAGTCGATAAAGGAGGACGCACTTAGAAAATTGTCGAAGTTAATTATGCAGTCTACTTTGCAAACTTTCGTCGCGTAAACGACCGTCGCGTAACAGGCGCGGCACGACAGGCTGCTGCACCTGTCTCGTCGTTGTTATCGGGACAATAATCGATTTATCCACCCACCGGACGGAGGGCCTCTCTCTGTCTGGCACGAAGAGAATACGCCTCTATACGAGGCTGTTTTCGCACTAATTGCTTTCATTTCCAAATTGCGTTATGTGCCGAGAGAGCCTAAAAGCGGGCAGTACAGCAGACAGTGACGCCGAAAGTGCGACGGCGTCTAGGCATAGTGGGTGCAAACTTCGTCAATATCACTGTCAGCATAACGATAGTAAAGCGCGGGAATTGCCGTTGTCGTCGATAATATTTCGTCAATGTAAATATCGGTATCGATTTAAATTAACTTTTCTCAGCGATTTAACAATAATACGTTGATTAATACACAAACAAGAAGAATATTCAAGAATTTTGAAAATATCTTTATTTTTGATATGTTGAAATATTGAAATGAAATTATATAATATAACATTAAGCAAACATTGCTTACATAAAGAAATTTATAAAAACAATATATTCTCATTATTTAATAATAATTTCGGTTAAGTAGAAAGGAAGAAATATCGAATAAAATAACAATATCTTTAAAACCAGAATTTGAATTTTTTAATACAATTATTATCAAAACATATTGTGCTCTTTAGATGACTATTATAATATTGAAATAAAAATGTAATATTTTGCTGAAAAATTCAAGATTATCAAATTCTTTAAAGAAAATTAAATTATAGGGAAGAGATGCGTATCACTTAAGCTATTTTTTATTTTATTTCGCATTTGATGTTGTTGTAGAGATAAATCGATTTGAAATTGTAGCTTGATAAAGTTACCTGTTATTACATGTTAAACCTATTAATAATAACAAATTCATTTGTTATTATTATAAGCTTTTCTGCAACGTGCTGTGAAAGGTGTGATTTAGAAAGCTAGTCATCTAAAGCGCACCTGTGGTCTCTTAAATCGTATCGTCTTTGAAAACATTAAATTTATGAATTAAAGTAATTAAAAATATAAGGAATCATTAAGATATTTATTTTATTAATAATTTATCGAAAAAGCGATCAAATATTTCAATAATTAATAAATATATTAGCAGAATATATAATTTCTTGCTTATATGTACATGAAAGAGTTATTGTTAAATAAAATATATTAGTTTTAATTTGATATCAATATTTTGTCTGTGCAGAGGAATAATTTGCAAAACAAAAATGATTCTCCCGCGGTCCATAATGCTTTTTGCGCTTTCCGTGATTTTACGCGTAAAAAAACATGTTTTTATTCACTAAAAATTATAATAATGGACTGTATTCCCTGGTCTCTCGTTTTTTTTTAATCCTAAAGCAGTTAACGCACCGCTTCGGAAACAACCTCGCAAATTCCGCTTCACCGGGCGCATTCCAAGAGCAGCAAGTTTCGCCCCTGCTGGAGCACGGCGGAGGGGCTCCCCCAGTTCCAATTTTGGAATGGACACGAAATTCCCCGCGGCCTCTTCTATTTACTTCCCGGCTAAAAGCGCACGCGCTGCTTCCCGAAGGCTCGCGGACAAAGAATCGTATTTTTAACCGCTTCTCGTTACTGCACCTTGAGCAGCACCCGGGGCGGCGGCGCGCCGCGTTCCCGTCGAAATTTCCTCGTTACCCGAGCTTTATGTCGCGGACGTTAAAGAGAAATATGAACGGCTTAAGTGCTCCCGTTAGGTACACGACCGAAGGAAAATGAGCGAGGGGCGGTGCAATACGGCGCGCGCGATTCCGCAACGATGAGCCTCTGTCTCGTAACTCGATGATGCTGGGGCAGCCTATTCGACACTCGAATAATGACTCGCCCGCAATTTTCTTCTGACTTAGTCGTAACCGGGCGGCGAGGAACACCTTGCATCCATTTATTAATAATATTAAAAATTTCGTATAAAATTCGTGCATTTTAGAGATATTCACCACTTAGGGTAAGGTTGCCGAAATCGCATTACTTTTGACATATTTCTTATAACTAAGAAATTATGAGGAATATTTTTAATTTTCTTATATCATAATAAAGTATAACATTTCTTCTTTCATATTTATTTTTTCTCAGAATTTTATGTATTGTCATAAATTTTTAAATGACGATTTTCAAGAAGTGCGATTCAAATAGTGCGATTTAGGCAACCGGCAGGTTAATATTATTTTTCTTGAGTTAAAACAATACNGGTTAATATTATTTTTCTTGAGTTAAAACAATACTTTTTCCACTAGATTCTTTCTTCTTGAGCAAAAATGCGTTAGATAAGTATAATTTTATTAATATTGGAGATACATATCATAAACTAAATATAATTTCCGTCAATATCATTATTTCGATAACTTTTCAATAATATTGCAATAA
>QKQZ01011668.1:0-11674 GCA_003595255.1 Solenopsis fugax | reverse complement strand
TATATTGCATTGCAAAAAACGAGCGAAATATTCATTATTCTTAAAAAAATAATTTTTCTATCAAGTTTACTTAAGATCTTAGAATTATTATTATATTTATTAAATATTATAAAAGTTATATCAGTAAGTACATGATGATTTTACCTGAAATTGTGTTATAGATATTTAAATTGTGTGATTTAATGTTTTATTTATCGTCTTGGAAAAACACACCCTAACAGGATTCGGGACCTCTGGATCATGAGCTTCTTACAAATGTGCTATGCCATTTTCTTTAATAAGAAATGTATTATATATTGTATATTTTTGGTTAACAGTACATTTCATTATTACAAATAAAAAATTATTTTTGTCTTAAATATATTAACTATTCAAGTATACTTTTTCTCAAATGTAACAAAATTGTTTTTTTTTAAGTATTATTTCTTTTACATAAACTGTTGATTAATTTTATAACTTTGGAAAACTATATTTAAACAAATTTTTACTAAAGTGTTAATTTTAAAATTCAAAAATTTGAATTTAAAAATTAAAAAATCATTTACTATGCAATATTCAACAAATACTTTACTATAGTTTAGTAAATCTGATCTAAATTTGAATAAAGTTTTCAACAATAATTCATAACTTTCTTAACTTTAACAAAATGGTTTACTAAAATTAAGAAAAAAGTTCTATGATTTAAAAAATATTTATTTAAATTAAATAAATAATTTTAGCAAACGTATTTACTAAAGTTAAATAAAATTTTTTTTCTCCATGTAGTCACAGTAGAATAGTAAGATAAATTAAATATTATATTTCCATATATTGTTTTTCTCCCTCATAGTAGTAGAGTAAAATTTTAATAATTATAATACATCTTACTATATACGTGAGTAAGTGATATAATCTTTTCATGCGAGAGAGAGAAATAGACTTTTGCCTTATAATCTGTAGCATCGAGGCTCGCGACAATTACAACGCGAGAATGATGTTTCTCACGTTTCGCGAACCTTTTATGACTTCAGGGTCAGATGTCAGGCGGCACGCCGACGATGAATGGGACGACCATAGGGGTCGGCGGGCCGAGGGCGCCGGGCGACATGAACAACAACGGTCTGTCCGGGCCCGCCCTCGGGCCCGTGAAGCCACCCCCGATGTCCATGCAGGCGCCGACCAGCTGAAACGAGGCCTCGCCGCCTCTGAAGAAGCTCAGGTGTCTCAGCGGTTACTAAAGTCCGACGGGAGTTTCTCTTCGCTCGTGGAATGTGATCGTGGATTCCGGGCAGCGGGAGACAGGAAGAAAGGTATACGTTGCACCGCTGAGAATGGCGGGATGGACTAAGAAGGGTTGAAGGGGTAGAGAGAGAGAGAGAGCTCGAGCGAGATGTTAATCGGGGTAGGGGTAGGGGGAGGGAATGTCAAACGCCCGAAGAATCGGAACACAAGCTCCGCGAAGTGGAATCCGAGGCTTCGAGGACTAAGTGACGGAGTTTGGAATCACTGTGATCGTGGAAAATGGACACAAATCTAACGGAAGATAATGTTAATACAGTGTAGGACACACACGCGCGCGCGTGCGCGCGCGCGAGCACTCGGCGCGAGCTGGAGCTCGACACACCGTATTTACCGCAGGCATACAGGTACATACAGATACGTACACTAATCCACACACACGTACACACTCCTTCCGGGCAACGCAAACGTTTAAATGACGTCGTAAAATTCTCCAGACGTCTTTCAGGCGTCTCTCAGACTTTTGCGTTGTTTGCTGATGCACGTACGCGTCATGTAAGATACGATACGATACACCCGATACACACACATAAGGATAAAATAGATAATTCGTGTAAGATATATTTCTCTAGCGAGGCGGGAGCGAATGTGGTTCTGTGTGAGCGCGAAAATTGCGTATGCTTGTGGGTGCGCTAGCGGCGGAGTCGCCTGTAAATATATCTGTGTCGTATTCGACTCCGCGAGAGAGTGAGAGAAAACGAAACAATTACCAGTATACGCACGCCCACCGAGATGACTCTTGTCCCGCTCGTGATACCGCCGTCGTCCACGCGTAAGGACGCAAGAGCGCCGGATTCGAAAGGAGAGGAGGAGGGAACCTAAGCGAGAGAGAGCGAAAGGGGACGCGAGGGGTTCTGTAACACGTGCCATAGTCCCGCGATTTCACAGCCGGCTAAAAGCGGGCAGCCACGAAAGAAAGGGAACGGAAGCAAGACGATGGTCATCTTATACATTTCGAAATTGGAAAATCGGGGAGCGTGCACACAGAAAAATGTCATTCTCCTGCTAAAAAAAAAAAAAAACGATTTCTCAATTTTTAGTTTTCTTCTTTTAAGTAACAGTTATCTTGCAAAGAATATTTTCTTAATATTAAAATATACTTGTCATTTATTTGAAACAAGTAATATTTACTTAAAAATAAATTTCTGTGTACAGAAAAATATATATTTGAATTATTATGTAAATATTACTTATTTAAAATATTTCACAAATTCATCAAAGCATCAAATTTATTCTGGAGTCTAGTAATTGATTACTTCAATCGAGAATATTAAGTTAAAATAAAAATTCAATTTGCTTATTATTCTGGCTTTCCTTCAACACAATTTTATAATATTCTTCGAAAGAGTATAAATTCTTTTTTTCATTATATGATAATACATTTTTTTTTAATTTGTGATGAATATATATTTTAAGACAGTTGTCAAGAAAACATTCTTTGTTAAATATAATCGACATTTGCGAGAAAAAAAAGTAAATTGAGTAAACCGAGGGGGTAATCACTCAGAAAATAGGTATACACTGAACTGCGGACTTCAGTGGACTTCATCGGACTTTCGTCGGAATTCATTGGAATTCATTACGATTGTTAAAAGATCTTCCTAAAAAAGAAAAAAAGGTCATCAAAAGTCTCTCTTTAGTAACTGATTTCAACCAAAAATTCGTTATAAAAGCCAAAAATTCATGGCATAACACATGAAATTCATCAAATTATATCGGACTTCAACGGACTTCTAATAGGTTGTACACCAGATTTCAAAAGTGGAATTCAAACGGACTTCTAGTAGGTTGTACACCAGAATTCAAAAAGGAATTCAACGGACTTCTAATAGGTTGTACACCAGAATTCAAAAGTGGTTACTCCCTCGAAGTAAACGCTTTTCTTAGCTATAGAATTAATATTTTTTTGTGTGTGGTCCTCTGACTCTCTTCGGGATAATCGCCTAAAAAGAATCAATGATAAAATTCCCATCGACCCCTAACCATCGGTTGAATTCTAATTCTTCGTGGCTCTTCTAGTCTCGTGAAATTTCCGTTACACGTTACGTCGCGAGTCGGACGCGCGGTCGGCGTCACGCGACAGCCGATACCAAAGATTAATTGAAGACATTAGGTTAAGAACCCCTCGGAGCGAGCGCCGCGGAAAGATTCAGTTTTAGACAGCTCGACGCGTCACGGCGAATTATTTTTCGTAAGCTTCATATCGCGAAGAGCAGCGGCGGATTATCGCTTGGTCCTCGAAAAAAATTTGCGCAAAACGGTACGTAAAGGATATTATTTTCCAATATTTCACTATTGAGACAATACCATCTTAATTTGCACGATTTCAATTTTTCGTTTGACGATAGAGAGACTCAAAGTGATTTACGGCAGGGGACTTTTTAAGCATCTCGTAATCCGCCGCTGTCCGAGAGAGTCGCGAGCTCCCATCGGAGCAGAGCCGAGGGGCTTAGTCACTTAGCTTTAACGCTTTAATGCCAAAAATACAAGGCGGCGCTTATCTATACCAAAACGCCAAAACGGCATACATTCGTAATCGTACGGAGCCGGAAAGGAGACCGGCGGAAACGCGCTCTCTGCCGCGTTTGCCGCCGCGGCATTATTAACTGCGAGCTCGTAACGCTATTAAACTGTGAGCAATTTCCCGCGACGCCGGAAATACCGGTCAGTCTCATTCTCCCGCGTCACATCCGGGCTTTCTCTCGTTCGCGGCCGGTTGCGCTTGAAAATAACTGTAATGCGCTCTACTCCTCTCGTCCGTGTCGTGGCTGGCAACGTGGCTAGCGCGACAATATGTTTATCTCGCGAATGTTCTCATGATTCAGTGATCCGTGTTGTGAATCTCAATATTTTTTATGCTCTGAACAGGATCGAAAATTATCATTACAGTTATTTCAAAAGTGGATCTGAACGAAGCGATAATCATTTGTTCCCATTTATTATTATTATTTTTTTTTATTTTTTACGCAAGGCATGCGAAATCTGAGAGAAAGTGCGTGTAACGGGAAATTAGTTTACATCGAACACTTGTAAATTATCAAGGAACAACGGATCGAACCCGACGACTGTCGCACCGCGTTAGTACAAAGGTCCTGCGACACGGCGGAGGGGAACAGGTTGGACGACAGAGGCAAGCAGTAAACGGGGCGAAAAGGACATTGTCTCCCTACATAGGACAGAGAAGACCGGGGAACGGCACTTTCCCGTTTTTTTATCCATCTGTATATAATATCACTTACCTAGGGCTCTATTAATAATAATTAACGACCGCCTGTCCCTCGCGAGGGGGGGAAGGGTGGCACAGCTCCCATTACTACCGAGAAAATATAACATTCTTATAAATACAATCTGGTGTATTCCAAGAGCGTTTTTCATTTCCAGTCGAGAAGATTGTCGAATCTGCGACTCCAACTTCGACAGATATATACCGGCAGATCCACTGAAAAAAAAGACTGGTTATAACTACCAAATGTATAATGACATAGTATCAATTAAATATTTGGTAAAAATAATTTTACTTTTCTAAATATTTAGTAACTTATACCAGATTTGATAATATTTACTAAACATTTAGTAAAATAAAATTATTTTTGGTTATATTGACAAAATATTTAATTGACACTATTTCACTATACATTTGGTAGTTATAACCAGACTTTTTTTTCAGTGTCCTCCCGCGTCCGGGACGTCGCCCCTTCACCCTCGCCCCGTCACGCACTCCTCCGTTTCCAACTCCTGCGCGTCTCTCCCTCCCGCCCTCTCCGACAATCTGTCTTTTTGCCGTGCCACGAGGAGTCGAAATCGAGGTAAGTCCCGGCGGCGCATGGAACTTCACCAGAGATCCGATCGAGGGTCCCACTCGACGGGTGATATACGGTATGGCGGGAACGAAAAGAGGGTTGGGAGGGGAGAGACGATAGCCGACTCTCTCTTTCTCTCTCGCGTGGCGCCGAGCTAATACGAGAGAGAAGGGTGGAAACGCGATTTCCCTAATGCCCGCCAGCCCGCGGAGCCGAATGTTATTATGCGCGGTGAAGACTTTATAATGGGACGTGGAACTCCTTAAAACTCGCGGATACGCGCCTCCGAAAACGCCGGGCGGCTCCGTTACGGCGCGGGAGCGAGCCCATAACTGAAAACTTATGCCGACGCGATTGCGTTACGAGGTCGTTTCGCTCGATGGGTTGTTTCATTTTTAGAATTGCTCGCCGAGTGACCCGTAATCGGTCGTGTCACGCCGTTATATCCGCCGTTTGCGGTGAAAAAAAAAAAAAGAGACTGTTGCTCGATCTAAATAAAATGCTTTGTAATTAACTGCTCGGTCAAAGCTTATGGCAAACATCACGAAGTCGCTTTGTTTGATGGATTTTGCGATGTTTTCGGGATTGAAGAGAGAGAAAGAGAAAAAGAGTGTGCGTGTATGTGTGTAATTACACCGGGCACGTAACGCTATTGATTTTTTTTCTAGTTGAAAATCACATTTTCGGGTTAATAAACTGCACGTCGTAATAAATTACGCGATGCAGTTCGAAGATAGCGCTAGGAGACTCAGTTGACTTTAATTAATTTTTCTGGGAACGGCCCAGAAGTTGTTTTAATTCGTACGCCACGCTATTCATCGGCGGAAGATGCTATCAAAAATAATATCCACTTTTAATGCGTTCGGGCCGGAAGGGGTTAACAATCTCGGCTCGCTTCCGGTGCGTGCTCGGGCGAATTAATCCGACGTCGCGCGAGTAGCCGCGACTCGTCATCTCGACCCTCGAACCACCAGCCGCTACCACCAGCACCACTACTACAGCCAGCACCAACACTACCACCACCATCACCACCACCACCACCATCAGCACCGTCAGCGTCCACGTCCAAGAGTCGCATTAATCACGTCGAAGGCAGACGGGGGTGGCGGTGACGCGAGCGGGGGCCAAGGGCGGTGCGAGACTAGGAACGAAAGGGAGAACAGAACCCCTTAAAATAATCTGGCCCGAAATGAAATCAGCCAAGGCAATTTCCAACCCCCTCCCACACACACACGTNCCCCCCCCCATCTCGTATCCGACGGTGATGTTAACAGCGGTGGCGGTTTTATCCGCCCGGCCAGCGGACCCGTCCTTTCCCTTTCTACCCTCCCCTCTCTCATCCCCGATTCCGTCGCAGTGCAACCGACAAATGACGACGCGGCGGCAACCCCCTCGCGGCGACTCACGGAATTAAAGATCACGAGATAAGGGTGTCATCCTTCGCTATGCATTATGTGTTCGGCAAAAAGCTCGCCCCCGGGCCATTCCGCCGCCTCCTTTGCCCCCCCCCCTTTGCGCCCTCTCTCTTTCTCCTCTCGTCTCTTTTCGCTGCCTGCCTCCTAACACACGTTTGTTTCGGGCGCAAGAGGGAGAGAGAAAGAGGGAGAAAGAGAGTATAAAAAGAGGACGAGAGGCTCCAATTAATCTGCTTCGCCCATTTTTTGCCTGTTCAAGGCATCTCCGCTGGCGTTCCTCTCGCGCATCGACATTCTTCTGCTAGAAACTGCTCGTCGTTTCGAGAGTGCGATGTAGATATAATGATGAGGAACGTCGAGTGTTTCACGAATTTGTGGAGACTTTCTTGGAAACGATTGCGACGGGATATACTCGAGGATGCATCCCGTGGTTATGATCCGCACATCCTCCGAGCGAACGAGATCCTGGCCGCGACCGGTAGTCGTATTTCAAGTTTTATCGCCTTGAAAACATTAAGAGGCTAACGTCGAACTCGGGGACTAACTTCTGCGAATTCATCGAATCGAAGTTCGAAGGCGCATTGTCGAAGCAGCGCGATAATTGCGAAACTGAATGTTCCCCGAGGTTTATTAGGTGTAAACAATAAAACATGAAATAGAAACGAACAGAGGAATATATTGTATAAAAGTGAAAAGCTTGCCTATACGATATTATAAAAGTACATTAAAACGTCACGTATTTAGGTTACAAGCATCAGCGATCCTACCGACATCACATCAAGGTTTTAAAGTAAGTAAAAATTTAAGATCAAAATTAATCTATTTTTCATCAGTGTAAACAAAATTTTTACAAAATATCTACTTATCTCGATCCCACGCAGAAAGAAATTAGTGTAATAGTATAATTTGATCATATTAACCTTTACGATACCATTTTTAAAACGGTGCCTCATCTCTACCATCCTCAGTATCTCGAATCTGTCCATTTCTTCACGTATTTAAAATGGTTTAAAAAATCTTAAAAAATTCACAAACATACTTTCAGCTTTCTAGAACAAATATTGAAACTTTATTTTAGAAAATAATAAAAAGTATATAATTTAATAACCCATCGAATTTGCAAGAAACTTGTATGAACAAAAATCGGTCGGACATGAAATACCCAAGATAATAGGGAAAGGGTTAAACAAACTTTAATTTGCTTGCATGAAGAAACCAAATTTCTTTATGTTAGCAAATTATGTCTGTTTAAGATTATAAATTCTTTCAAGAAGATTTTATATTCTTGTTTGTATATGAAACAATAAATTGTTGATACTAATTTTTTTTCTGTGCACTTGGTAATCATCCATAGAAAGAACGATTTTGCTGAAATATGTAAACATTTAGTTAGATACAGATCTGAAAATAATTTTATTAGATTATCAAAATAATTATGACAGATATTCAAGCGTGATGAGCAATGCTGCAAAAAATGTTGACATTCTAGCAATCAATTTGAGTGTCCAACAATTATTTTAATGACCTAACAAAATTATTCAGCTAAATTATTAGATACTTTAGCAAAACCGTTCTTTCCATGCCATAATATTTTTTCAAATGAAAAATTAACCATTTTATTCGAGATGAGCGAATGGAGGCAAGGGAAGGGGGGGAATCGCTTAATATCGTCGGTGAAAATCGAGTTTCGGGCGCCGCCGCGTTCTGAAACATCCTGAAACAATCACACGGGTTGGTCGTTAGTACGTAAGGCCGTACACACGGACAAGAGCCTCCACGGCCTTTGGTTCGGGCGCGCGGGAGTCGACGCCGCCGTAGGGCCGCGCGTTATGTATAGGGTGTACCGAAGGAAATAACCGTCATCTGTATTCGCGATAACATCGTAATTGAATGCGGTTGACGGGGATTTGCAGCGTACGACGGCCGACCACCGGCGGCCCCCGCAAACGGTTCCCTTCCACCGCGCTCTTGCAGTTCTTCCTCCGTCGCGCCCTTCCCGCCTCGCGCACCCCGCAACCCTCGCCGATGATCCTTCTCCCCCACCTTCACCTCGCCTTCCATCTCCTCGTTTTTTCACTGACATTTTTTTATTCCCGCCCTGTCCCGTTTCCTCGGAAATGAATTTGGAGGATGTTACGGAGTTTAGATACCGTACGATTGAAAGAATAATAAAAGGAAAGAATTGCGAGTTATGCAATTAAGAATTTTATTTTATAAGCGATAATGTTTTAATTTTAGTATAAATTAACGACCTTCCGTACTCCTCGTTTCGCGGCCAATCTTCCATTGCGATCTCATCTGTTCTCCCGTTGTTTACTTTTTCTATCTCGCTTTCTTGGCCGACCTCCTCGTTCGCGCGTCCCATCGTTTTCTCCCCTTCCTCCTTCCCTTCCTCCGTTCACTTTTTATCTTCTGAGACTGAAGCATTAATCATATCAAGGCAGAGAAAATCTACTTCGATATTTAGGGTGTGTCGTGGTATTGTCACGTGTGCACACGCGTGCGTGGGTACGCGGGGATGCCGAGGGATTGGTGGTGAACAGCGATACGGCGATAGCGTAAGAGAGGAGAACGCAGCGAAGTTTATGAGGGAAATTTCGGGAAGGAGATTTTGCGAAGGCTATTTGATCGTCATTTTTTCGTTTCGAAGCATTCCCCCGTGTGACCTTTTCCCGAAGAACTGAATAGCGTGTGGCAAGACTGTGTCTTGCGAGATGGATGCGGATCGATACGTCTGCGATATTCTAATTAGGTCGCGACATCGCTAAATTTACTTCCTTCGTCACAGACCAACCATAAGTACACCGATAGTACAGAAATCATAAATATTAGAGGTGTGCGAATCAAGCATTTGTGAGATCGAATCGAACCGAATCGAATCTTTGATAGCACATTCTAAATCAAATTGAATCTCTTTGATTCGAATACGAATCGAGTTCGAATTTAATTTACCCAGATTTACATTGCTAATTTAAACGTAATAAATTATTTTCACTGACGTTACAGACCCTTAGATGATAATTACAAAAAAATGATGTATTATATTAAATAAAAATTTATATTATTTAGATATTAGAGAGAGAGAGTAGTGTGATTAATATGTAAATTATATATAAAAAGTATATAATAAAAAATTAGATAAAATAATCATTGAATAGATATAGTATAAATTACAATGTTACTATCAAGGTGATAGTGCTGCTATCATCGTTAACTTCACTAGGAAAATACAATGGAGCAATTTCAAATATTTCGAACATTGTTCTAAATTCTATAAAATCGTGATACAACTTATGAAATATTGAAACAAATTTATAAATACAATTATCTATCGTGTATACAAATTTTTTACTAGTTTACAAGATTTAAAAATAGTAGAAAAGTTTTGGAAGATGACTAACAATCAGGCAAGAGAGTTGGTAAGCGCGCAGGAGAAACAATTCAAATAAGGGATTGATTCAAAATCGAATCATTGATGATTCGAAATTCTCGAACTGTTTGAATTCGAATTTTTCAGATTCGAAATCGAATCGATACTCTATTCTAATCCTTTATAAACCGATATATATTATTTTCTCATTCTACGTCACTAACTTAAAATGACATATCTTTATAATATAAAACATCTTTATAATATATTTAAAAAAATGTAAGATACTATACAGTCTTAAAACTAATTCAAAAGAAATCTTTGATTGACTAAAATTAATTTTCTTAATGAAAATAGCGAAAATATCGAAGCATTCTTTCAAGTTCTTATCAGTAATCAAAAATAAAGTTCTAAGCACATTAAATTTAAGAGAAGGAATAAATGATGAAAGCTCTTCTCATTCAATTTCAAGTACTTTTTAAGGGTTTAAAATGCTGGAAACTTTGTCTTCTTAATAGGCATAAGAATTAATTGAATGTGAAACTTTTTTGCGCCATTTAAACTGTGTATTAACAATAAAAGTCTATTTTTCAAGTTACGAAATATTAACATACGAAGCTGATCCATTGCTGATGGAAATCATGTGATAATTTTGGAAACTTATTGCGCAGTGTAGATACCAGTGTATTACGCTTAGATCATTTAAAATTATCTCGATAAAGATAAGATAAATTACATGTAAATGTATCTTAGATAAGATAAAAAAATGATTCAATTTATTTAGATAAATAAAATCATATATGATTTTATCTACATAACTTTTAATTAATAGCTTTGGTCAATTAAGCAAAACAATTTTGAATATGAAAACAATATGATTTTTTATTTCTAAATGTTTTTTAATAAATATTCTTCAAATAATTTAATCTGACCTAAAATATTCCTCTTTGAATCAATACGCAAATAAAAAGCAAAGTTAAAAATAGAATATACATGTAACTCACATTATATAATGACTGATAAAATTCCTTGCAAAAGTTTTCGAATTTATAGTTCTGAGACAATTTTTATATTGTGCACGTACTACTACTGATCTAGCAATCTTGCCTGCATTCCGATATACGCTTCCAGTAGTAAAAATCTATAGTTTACCTATAAATTTTCAGTATTGGCAGTGAATTTCGAAACACAATCCTGTTATCACTTTGAAAATTTCTCCTATTAAAATAAATATCTTGGAAGTTAACAATACTTCATTCTCGTTATTATTCACATTAGCTTAGATAATTCGAAAAAGACGACACTCTTCTTTTATCTAAAGTAAAGATCACGATAATAATTTAGATAAAGATAAGACAAAACTATTTCTTTATCTAAATGTTTATTTAGATAATTTTTATAGATAATGCCAAACACTAATAGATAGATATTTTCGAAAATTCTTTCTTGGCCCCAAATCCATCCTCGACTATCGGCAGGGTCGGTATTCGGGCCGGATAATCCCGCCGCGAGATTGGAAAAAGGACGGGCCGCGCGCATCGCCGCTAATCAACGTAGAAGAGGTCGTTTTGCGATCCGGGATAGCGATCCTTGCATGCGGAATGCGCTGATGGGAAATACTTGTTACGTCGTGGCTACTGTCACGGCCGCTGATTGGCGCATGACCGTTGGATTTCGCGCTTTATTAATGGCCGTCTGTCGTCGTCCTTCTCCCTCGCGCTCCCTTATCCCAGTCATGGGATCTCCGATCTGGATTCACCTCTCGTCCCTCGGCCGTCCTTTCGCTATCGGCTGTCCTCCGTTTCCGCGTC